>JAUKWC010059384.1:7513-38181 GCA_032356245.1 Endocladia muricata | reverse complement strand
GAGAGCCACCAATGCCGCACGCAGGCGATCACAACGCTTTCGCAAAACTCCTTGACCAAGCTCGGTAGAGCTTGACTAACGCAGTCGTCATCCTTTTCGCACCCCACAAAACTGCAATGTCTCGGAAGCCCTGGGCATGATTTTGCAGTCGCGCAAGTACCACTGAACAAGTCCACCACAAGGTCCCCCGGTGTCGAATACTGCAACATCAGCTCGCTCATGTGCCTGATGCTCTTCTGGTCAAGTCGAAGCATCTTCATGCGACTCCCTTCGTCAGCTCTTCTGACCACCTCTCCGGGCTCGAACCGCTGGATTCTATCCATACAGTTCGTCCATGTTGCGTGCGAAGAGTACGCATACCCATTGCTTTGGGACCATACCCGGGCGAACTGCACTTCAAGCGGCACACTCCTCCGCCAGAAGGGAACAGCCCATTGCGTGACTGAGGCGTGGCCATATTCTTTTATACCCGGGTTTCGCGTGTAATGACCTCGAGCTCGGACATGGACCATCGGCTGGTCCTCCACGTTAAACACGAAGTCCTTCTGCCGCCCCACGCTCGGCGCACCGGCGCCGTCACTTACCTCTTCGTACACCTCTCGGCTGAAACGCTTGAGGTGCGGAAGCCACATGCCAAATTGTAGACCACTACTGAAAATGATTCTGTGCCCGGTTTTAGCAAGCATTGCGTCAAATATTGGGATGGAGGAGTCGCTGTCCTTGTGGGTGAAGACATCATGGGCAGAGTTGTCCGCACCCCGCTCGCTTCTGATGTTGAAAGGAGGGTCCGTCAACAGCCGCTGAACTTTACCCTTCAGGCCCTCATCCGAGTTGTCAGCGTGATGATTGAGGAGGTCATGGAAAGTGCAGCTGTCGCCACGGCAGTCCGACTTCGTCACGCCGAGCAACTCCGCCAGAAGGTCGGTCGATGGATTCTCCTCGGGGATCGACTCCTCCGACACCTCCTCCGGCGGTAGAGACGGGCTAAAGCGGTTGGCTGGATCTAGTGCTACACGAAGGGGGTCTCTCGGCTCCGGCACCAATCAGTTCAGAGTGGACCGGAAAGCCTCTCTAGCTTGCTCCGTACAGCTGTGTTCCAGAACATCCCCGTTTTCGTTATCGCTACCCTACGGATCCAGATCTATCTCCTCTTCCAGACGGGAAGACAAAGAACGAGGGGGCTGCGCGGATACTCCCACACTGAGCGTGGTGCTCGACGGTGTCACCCGCTGACGACGACGCGGTCTCGTGTATTTCGAATCGGCATCCGACAGCTCTGAGTCCACCTCGATAACCTCTGAACAGGCACCATCAACTTCATCCGCTTCACACTGAAGCCCCAGGGACTTCCGGGTATCCCCGTTCAAGTCGGCAAAAACCCTCCGCAAGTGGTCATCGCGCGACTCAATACGGTCCAGATACGGCCAGTTGCTGCGGTGCTTGGCATCGTACGATGTTTTGTTTGTAACGATCGCTTGCAAGCTCGACAGGAACAGACTGGTCACCACGCGCATTGCCACATCCTTCTCTGCAGTTTGGCCCCAAGCTACGATACTGCTCGTACTCTCTTCCATACTTGCTGCCCCATTCCCTTGCAGCATGCTCTGCTGCGTGATGGTTGCAAAGCCGTCGGCACGTGGATTCAAAGCCACTAAGTGCTGAACGCGCGGACGAAACGGAAGGTAGGGTCCAACCAACGCCTCGCATTCGGAAACTCTCACTTCCTTCGCCAGCTTCGTCCGCGCTAGAATTAGAAGCTGCACAGCAAACGCGAGACGATTTCCCGTTTGATTTATCTTCTTCAAAGCGAATACACGCTTGCTGCCGCGCCTCGAATGGTATACTTCGATCGTGTGGAAGAATATGAAAACCCCGAAGGGGCTGGGGCGGCCAACTGGAAAGGTTCCTGGCAGAATTACTCCCCCAACCTTGCCGACCGTAAAGGGAATGAACTTGGTGCCAACAGGAAAGGATACCGCATAGTTTTTCTGCCTCAGGACCACATCCGCGATCTCTCCAACCCTCTTGTCTTTTGGGGTCAGCAACACGAGTGACAGCGCTGCGCGCGCTATTTGCTTTATCCGCTCGCTGCCCAGTTGGCGAGAGACCGGGTCTTCGCTCTCGATAGGAGTGCGGAAGTCGCTGCCAGGCTTGTCCTGCTCGCTCCTCACTGCGGCAAATTCCTTGATTGCCATTGAGGCCTCGTCTCCTACTACGATCCTAAAGTTCTGGAAGGGCGACAAGTGGAAATTCGTGCGGTCAAACTGCGCGTTCGCCTCGGATGAGGAGAGAACGGCAACGAAGGCAGGCAAGCACACGCTGGCTGTCCCGGGCCGGCTGAGTTTAGTCGGCGCCATGGTCACATTGCGACGAGGAACGAAAGGCGGAAAGAAGCCGAGAAATGATGGGGATGCAAGGAGGAAGGAGCAGAGAGTCGCAAGCGAAGCAAGGAAAACCTCGTGGATCGAAGTACAGGGAGGAGAGATAAGGACGAAGCAAGGAAAGGAGGGGAGACCACGTCGATATATTGGCATCAGGAGGGTGTGGGGTGGCGTGCTGTGGGAGCAAATTTGCGCCATTTGTATTGTGGACAGTGAGGACAGCGGCCAGGAACACGACATGCTCACACAAGCTCACGATTTTGTTCTGTAACGGCAACTATAAACAATGTCGTTCCCTTCACGAAACTTGGAAAAACAAGTAAACTATTGAGGCTACGGGCGTGTGTCACAAGTGAGAGGGGCTGAGATCTACAGATGTGAACGCACATGAGCAGATGGATGTACGAAATGTAATCAGAAAATCAACATCCATCAGCCCATGTCTTTTCACGTGTGCAGGTCTCAGCCCGTGTCATTAGTGACACCACCCAAGTCTGAGTTTCCGTTATGATCTGAAATGATCATTTGAATGCCTTCAGCCCCTGCTTCCAGTCCTGCTGTTGACGCTTACGAGACTTCGAACGTCGGCAGGCTCTCTCCGCGTGCGCATGACTTTACAACGGCCCCACTTCCAGTTGTAGCTTCTCGTCGCTACTTGTACCGCTCAGTTCACAACAACTACGACGTAGGTTTCGAGCTTGTTCTTCTCAGCGAGCCTCCGTCTGTCCTGTCCTGCCGGTGACGCAGCTCTGCATCGATGGCTCCGCCGCCCAGAAGGACGAGAAGGGCTGTCACGAGGCAAAGATCTCGGAAGCGCACCCGTGAGCAGCGCGAGGGGGAGGATGATGCCTTAGCTGCGTCTGTCGCTGTGACTGCACCGAACCGCCAGGTTAGTGCGACTCCGCCGCACCCGGCAGGCAGGTTGAAGGGGGTTGTGCAGGCGCAGACAAAGCCAGCGCCGTCTCTGTTTGGTCCAGATGGTGAACAAGGCGATGGTGCCTGTGATCTAGCGAGATACAGCGCTGCTGTCGCACTAGCAGCTCGACCCGGGCGTGCTGCCGACCAGATGCCAGCTTGTCGTTCGCGTATTCAATCAGACTGCTGCTTGCGCACGGCAAGCTTCACCCTTCGGGCCGCAATTGGGTCTTCTTTGCGCGTCTACTTGCCCGATATTGCCGCCTTTCTGCGGTCGCACATCCATCGCGGAGCAGGTCAAGCTCATCTTGCAACCCTGCTACCTCCTCGCGCATCGGGAGTGAGACACTCTTGGTCTCCTCCTCCGCCCAAGCCGTCCCGAACAAGAGTTGAGACTTCTGCTGTAGCTCGCTCAGAATTGGTCTCGCGTGAGCAAATGGGAGAGCTACAAGCAATGCTTGCCGAGCAGGCGAACAAGGTCAGGGAGCAGGAGCGAGAGATTTCTGGTCTGAAGAAAAGGATCAACGACTACAAGGAGAAGCTACGGCAGGCCGATCAAGAGCCTCTTGAGGTGTGGGTGACGACCGGACCAACAGTTTCCGAGTTCCTGCTACTACAACCCGAATCAAAGAGGTTAAGAAGGAGAACGGGAGCCTACACGTGGCTCGCGGGATTTCTGGTGGCGCCGGGCAGGCCATGCCGTGTGCTGGAACTGGACGGGGTCAAAGTCGCAGGCGTATGACACGAGTGGGGACAGAGTACATCGGTGTTGCCAAGACCACCTAGAAGCGGACTCTGCAATGGTCCCACCGCAATACTGCTGAGCCGGACCAAACAAATTCCGTTCCAGCCCGGAAATAGGCGGGTCGCAGCGAGCCGTGCGCGGCGCGGGAGCTTTCTGCGGACGTACCGGGGGGTGCCGAGCCGATTTCGCCCCATGCATCCTGGCAATCATAAGTAGCTATATACGCGTTCCTACTACGATGAGGCGACGGCTCTGGTTAGAATGGTGCGTACAGAGCTTGGCATTGGGAACTGGTCATCCTTGTTTTGGGACGCCGAATCTCGCCGCGAGTGCGAGAGGGATGTTTTACCAGATCAAGCTTTATGTGCGAAGATGAGGCGGACAATCTGTGACGTGATGAGCGCGCGAAAGAGACACTCTAGGGACAAGCTCTTTCAATGCCTTGGGTATTTCTTTTTTATGTCGCGGAAGACCAGGTTTGTATTGGAAAGAGACCGGGCGGAGGGCTCATGTCGGGCACTTCAAGCGCAGGTGAGGCTGACGAGTTGAGTACGGTAGCGAGGGACTCCTGACTTTTCATAGTGGCGACTCGGTAAGGTCGAGGATCTATCATACAGTGATTACTCTGTTCCGAAGGAGGTATGTGATGTCGAGGAGGGTGACGTACTGTCTGGAAACTTTTTGTGCGGACATATCCTTTACAAGTTCCGAGCATATCGTGCTGGTCAGGATGGGCGGTCCAAGGACGGGTCCATCATGCAACTCGCACGCCTGGACGCCTGGCTGGGTGCAACGGTATCCCGCCTGTAGCATGCTGAGGGCCGTGGCGGCCAGCGCCAATACACTTGTAGCCTGACGTTGTCCAAGTAACTGCCCTTGACAACCGCGCACATACTGTGCAGCATTTGCAGCGTTTCATGCCTCATTGGTCCGCAAGAGATGTATCGGTACGGTGCTACAGTTCAGAGGCCGTTGTTTGAGTCGGTGAATAAGGGGATGGAACGGTCTGGTAAAGAGGGTGGCGATATTCTCTTCGCAGGCGCCCCTCGAGTATCCATAAGTGTGGTGAAGGCGGGTTCAGAGAACAAATTTAACGTGGCGTTATGAAAGGCGTGGTTTTCGGGCAACATTTGCAGCATGCTTGGCGGTTTTGCCGGTTGCGACATTGCACGTGCGGACTCAAGCAAGGGAACGTTTGAACTTTGAAATGGCGCCTTTCGCCTGTCACGGATTTCGACCACAGATCCGGTATCATTCACCCGCGCTGTTGTTCCAGCAGAGGGCGAGTAACTGCTGACGCGCAGAAGAGAGAGAAGGGAGGAAAACATACTGATTTGGTAGTAGCTCACGAAACGGATAGCAGTTTTCTTGTATGCTTAATTCTAGTGCAGAGAGAATGGCGCGTGCGTGACAGGGTAAGGTTCGCGGACGTCTAGCCTCCCATCACGGTCTCTGTAGAACCTGTTTATGTAGGATCGGTGGTAGAGCCAGTGAAGCTGAGGAGTGAAGGGAGGGATGTGGAAATTTGACCGCACGACGTGAGCCGTCCTAATGATAGCAGAGGCCTTGCACAGGGCAAAGCAGGGAGAAGCAGGTGCTTGTCGGTATCCTCGCTACATGTTTGGGAGCAGGACGGAATGTTCTGTGCGAAGAACATTCTCGTCTGTAGAATACTACAAGCGAACGCATGTCAGAGTGTCATCGACCTCGTCGATTGGTGCAATACAATCCATGTAACGAGCAAAGGCATTCCTGGTAGGTTTCATTGACTCATGGTGTTGCATACCGAAGAGAAACAGAACCTAAGCCACCCATACAGTGTCTGTCTGTTCTTTATCGTGAGTGGCCACGGGCACGAAGCTGAATCGCTGACGTTCCGTCGGGTCAAGGCTGCCATTCGCATGAGCGCGCTGAAAGACATTTCTCTACATTGGTTCGAGTCGAATGACATTCACATCGGAATCAAAGGTCTCTAACGGAAGGACAGAAGCCGCCGAGAGCATAACCACTTTTGACGATAGTAATTTGGACAGTGTTACATGTGTGGACCTAATGTGGCTGGAGAAGCTCTGTGCGGACAACGCACAGCAGTAGAAAAGTACGCTGGTCACCAAGCTTGACAAGATGATCGATACAGATATCGGGAGCTTCTACGTGTCTTGATTGGAGCATCACTCCAGTGAGGCGGCCTTCTTCGTTTCCGAGAAGCGGTATGGCAATGGTTCTGAAGTGCGCGAGTTCGCGGGGATACATCCCGGAGCCCTCCATGAGTGAAACGCGCTCCACGCCCGTCGTCCAGATCCCTATTGTGGGTTGTCAGACGAATCGATTGGGAGATGGAGCCAACGTGAGCTCGAACGGCACCAAGGTTTTCGGAGTGCTGGATTTGGCGGACGATTACGTCCATGGCTGTTGCCCTTCGCTCGGAGGTGCGGCCGTAGTCTTTCTCGAATGTAGTGTGGACGTGTTCATAAAGACTGGTATCGAAACGATGTAGGCACCCAAAGTTGCGGTTGTCATCTGCACGGTGGGTGAGGAGAGCAAACTTGAGGGTCTAGAGCATGGTGCAGTGGTGGTCCCCAATGATGTGGAGCATGGAGGCTTTAAACTAATTGAGACGTTCCTGTAGGTTACGAACCTCGGCGAAGCTACGGTCCCTCTCAACTCCCTGTCCGGAGCTGAGTATTAGAATGTCTGAGTATTTCGAGCAGATTAGTGCGAGTGGCGCGGAATTATCTTCATCACAGCAGCGGTGTATGAGCCCTGTGATAATTGGAAAGATCATGTCAATAGACTGGTAGTGCTCGGCCCCCAGCATGCTGCGGACTCCCTCATTTGACTTAAGTCCGTTCCGGAGACTGCCTTTTCCGGAGGCGGAGAAGTCTGTGTGTAGGCCAGGAACGAAGAAGTCCCTGTGAACGGCAGTCAGAACTGTCTTGACTCCGTAAAGGAGAGCATCGGAATTGGTTTCCAACCCCTTCCGACTGTTGCTGGCGGAACGTTGCGCTGTGATTAGGACCGGAGAGTCGACCGTAAGAAATGTGCAGGTCTTGGTTCGCATGGAGATACAGAGGCTGAGGTGGTGCAGCTGTTTGGAACCGAAAAAAGAGGGCATATCGAGACGAGAATTGGACGGAAGCAGGGGGCATGTGTCCAGAAACGATGGCAACCTCTGTAGGGAGGAAGTGGCGAGGGTTTGTTGCACCTGTGCGGTGGCAGCTCGTGCCTGAGCCGGCCTGGCCAGCAACACGCGAGCACCGGCGTCCGCCCGGAGGTTGGCCGCTTTTCTGCGAAGATGGATGTTGGGCTGCGTAGTGCGTGGCGGGAATGAGGCGGACGAAGTGACGAGGTGTGAAGGTACTTCGCAACGGTGGCAGGACTGGCTGGATTTGTGTCTGATCCAGTGTCGATGATGTCCTTCGCCTCGGGTATGTCGCAGTAGTAGCTGGTGAGAACTGGATGACATTTCCCGAGGCGACGGTAGCCACCTGAGTATGTGAAGCCTACGAAGACTTTTTCTTACAGCTGCAATAGAAAACAGTGCAGGGCAGAGTGCAGTGTGGAGGTTTCGGTGTCTGGTGCGTGAGTAGTCGACGAAGGTGGAAGGTCGCCAAAGTCGCTGTCGTCCACGGTGGGGAAGAGCTGGACAAGTAGATGGGCAGCGACGGTATGCAGAGATATTATGCAGCGTCGGTGGAAAGCGGCACTGAAGTTCAGGAGATAGAGATACACGTGGTAGGCAACAAGGAAGCTGTCGTGAAGTGTAGTGGCGAAATTTTCCGTATAGATATATATGTACCGTACAAACGAGTGGGTCTCCGACGTCCCGGTGCCACACATGACACCGTCGAGCTCGCTATCTATGACTTCTCTCTTGAGGCCTTGAAGAAGTCGTCGGGGCACGTCAGTCTGCAAAGGATGCACGAAGAGATGCGAGTGGCTTTGCAGGGGGTCATCGCGAGGCCGAAAGTAGCAAGGCTCTGTCTCAGCTTGCGCTACTTGCTTTTTCGGGATCTCGACAGGGTCCCGAAAGTTGTCAATTCCGAAGGACGTACCGCTGTGGTCCAACACGCGAGTTGCGGAGCAGTCCTGATTGTGAAGCTCCTTCTCGACAACAGTGAGTATGAGGGAGCCGCACTCTTGTCATGAGCGAATGCGGTCCCCAAAGCGGGTGAGGGAGGAGTCAGGGTCCCTCAGGATAGAGTTGATTTCGTCAACCGTGGGTGGGCCGGCAGTCCTCTCTACTTCCGCAAGAGAAACTGCGACAGATTTCATGACGTGGTCGGTCTTACTTGTGATCGGCTCTGCATCAGGGTGACACAGGAATGGGAGGAAGGGAATCAGAGACGCCGCAGCCTCACCAGAAACGACGTTGTCATCGTAGCGGACAAGACATTCTGTGGCGGGTGAGACTTACGGCGAAGTACGGACAAGCCCGGCCGGTCTGTGGTTTCGGAAGCGACAGTGGTGCTCGTTTTTGGAAGGCGGTTACGCATCCGAAGACGGGTAGAGGCACCGCCGAAATCTGCAACTCATATTGGCGGCTGGTAAAGATGAATGCAAGGAGAAGGTCTGGCAAGAGGAGTAGGAGAACGGAGAGGTAGAACTTTTTTCCAGGGGTGGAGTTGTCTTCTTGTTTCCAGTAAGTACAAGACGGCAAGTCCGCTTGCGAGCACTCCCACGTTCGCCAAACCTAGTACAGGTCGCATGCACGCGGGAGTGAACAAGATGGAAGACGGAGCATGCCGTTCGACACACACCCACGCTATTCGGTGTTTCGTCAAGAGAGCATCATGCATTCGGTGATGGCTACTAAGACGAGAGGTAGGATTCGAAAAGCAGTCATAGCGTAATTTTTTAATTGAAAGATTTTCAAACTTTTGTACGCTCGAAGGTTTATTCAAGGCATGGCCGCGAAACTGTGGAAGGCAAGAATCTGCTACAGGCCCTTTTAAAACCGCAGCGATTCGGAACACCACCTGGCCATATCTGTAGAGGTACCCTGCTGTCACCAGAAAGTACTGACCGACGGTTTTTCCTTGTGATTCGATAGCGTATGCAGGTAAGCAGCGCGTATTCGAAACGGTAATCGCACGTGCGAGAAGGGCTTGCGTGGGATACGCAACCTCTTCGATCACGTGAAAGTACCGGATCCAAGTGGTGGTTGGGCGGAATGCATCGTCCATACCACCCAGCGTCTGCTTGGATCCGGTACACGCACCACTCTCGAGCGAAACGACGATGGTGTCGTTGGAGAGAGCAAAGACATGCGGCATGCGGGCTGATGCGGGGAGTGCGGGCTGTTTCAGGTGGAGAAGCTCATGGAGTACGGATTATGGTAGGGCGTGGCGTGCGAACTGGAACGGAAGGTGGCCGGGGTGAGTGGCGTTGTTGAAGAGTGGTGGGACGTCTGGTGTGAGACGCGATGCGGGAAGTGCGGATTTTTGAAGAGTGAGTGCGAGACGTTGTGGGGAGTGCGAGCCGTTGGAGGTGGAGAGGGTGAGGTAGTGCGGGGGATGGTGGAGTCTGGTGTGCAAACTAGAAGGGATGAAAGGCTCGATTGGTGGCGTTGTTGAATAGAGCCGAGACGTTTGGTGTGCGATGCAATGCAGAGAGTGCGGGTCATTGGAGGGGGAGAGGGCTAAGGAGTATGGCTGATAGTGGGGCATAATAATGAGAACGTAGGTCTGTCGAAATACTCCAGAAGGACTATTCATTTAGCAGTACGGAAATGTAGTACAACTAGACGAGACGTTCACCGCGCGCAGTGACGGTTCGGTTTAGTTTCACTTCGTACGATGCGCAGCAGCACTGCGTTTGGAACAGCGAATAGTGCAGTTGTAGTGCAGTAAGACCGGGGATGGACTTCTACATGTCGCAGTAAGCTGCTCAGAATAACTGCATCATGGAATTCCACAACGTGTAGTACATGAGGTATTATTACTAGACCAGGAATTTCGAAAAATGCAGTTCGAAGTGTAATGCTACCAGACCCGGACGTACACTTGGTGGAATTCCGACTCTACTAACAGTGGAACTGAACGTCTGCTTGGGGGAAGTCAGATTTTACTACTACTAGACTCGAACGTCCTTCTGGTGGAGGTCAGGGTGTAATAGTAATAGACCTGCAACTGCGAGATGTGAAGTATACCTTGGGTATTACGAGACCTCGTACTACACTCAGTGGACTTCTGCATCTATTCCCAGAGACAGAGACGTACATGGGCACTGTGTTCCGGTGAGGTTCGATGGCCTGAAGCGTCGGAGATTGCCTCTGGGGATGAGAATTCTGTGAACGCCAGTGCCGACATTACAACCAATGAAGGTCCGAGAGTTTGGTTCAGTGCGTCACTTATCATCGAAACCAGTTGTTCTGGGGATGACTTTTTGTGGCCAATCTTCTACATTTCGGTATGTGGAACGCGGTAACCGGCAATAGATTTCGGCGATACCCAGACTGAAGTAGGGCCTCGATATCATTTCGATCGACCTCATCCTTACTCGTTGCAGCGATACTGATGAAGAAGTTTCCGAGTGATGGTACTTAGCCAATACTAATTTTATTCGGCATATATAGGTTCTTACCGATCAGATATTCAAAAAATGTTACCGCCCTCGAGCAGGCAAAAGTCTTCAGCGGAAAACGAACAGCACTAGACCTGTTTCATGCGTCGACTATATGCAACACAGGTCTTCCATCGAAATCTATCACCTCCAAAATTGTGACCTGAACTAGAACGTACACTATCTGCGGCAAACGATACCTTGAAGCAAGTTCGCCCGGCTTTGATATAATTGGACTGATCAAATCTTTGAAATAAATCCAGAAGAATCTCATTTGTCGGCCGTGCTGTATCTTTCGGCCCTGTTTAACGAAGCAACTTGTATTCCTTATCTGCAAACGAATGCACAAATTTCCGGTCAGGCCTACGGTGCTATCAGGCTGCAGAGTATAGTGCGATGTCGAATGAGGTTCCTGCGCATACGCTTCCATAGTATTTTGTGAAAATAGTATTCCAAACATTCGAGGATGTGCCACCTTCATCGACGTTGACGTGCTCTACAAGTCTGCTGGATACCGTGGTAGAGACGAACAACTGATATTCAAGTACCTCAAGACCTAGCAAATCGGGCTCACGCACAGCAATAATACCGAGAGACACGACAATCGGCGCAATCTCTCGAGGCGACACAAGCAGAAAATTGAAAAGTCGTAGATCGCGACGTGCAGAATCAGGAAACATGAATTGCGGCACCGAGTTCTGCAGCGGCTATGACTTGATCCGGACGCGGTGGGAGAAACTGCACAGGTGCAGAAGACTAACGAAGGACGTAGTTGCGCCGGTGCCTATCGAAAACCCCTTTCTTGCGAAACGATATGGACTAAGACGAAGTGCAAAACGATACGCCGACTTCTTAAATATTACAAGGACCGCAATGGGAAGCAAACGCTAAACGTTTGGCAGCCCGCATAAACATTTGTGGCTCGAACATGTGCTGTGGACGGAGACAGTCTCGTGCGTGGCGAAAATGAGACGTTTTACTATATTGCGAGACTAACATACGGTGCTACCATCTTTTGCATTATGGTTGCGTAGTAGAGCTCTCTCAGTGCCGTTGCCTTTTGATGATGAACAGTGTGTACACAAATTCATACACCCGAGAGTGCGTGGTTTCCGACAAGGTGTCGCCCAGTGTAGTCTGATGCTGCCTCTGTCGTTTCGGAAAGGCACGCGGACGTCCATGGTATGCAGTCCAAGACCGAATAATAACCATGGTTTTCTAGACAATTTACTGTCCCATTTATTGAATTAGTACGCCTCGGTTTTGCTCTGGTGGATGTTCAGGAGCAGAACTAATAGAATTAGGCTTCTACTAAGTTGACGTCTAGCTATACTTCTGCCAGCCTAAAAACTTCCCCCCTATGGACGGCTACGCGCGGTTATGGTACATATAGATTTTCACGAAGTGTTTGTCTTCGTTTAGTAGTACTAGTCATTGTATTATAGATTTCAACGGTCCAGACCAGTAATACTCACATGTGCACTACGCCTTGTGACAAGGAAGGGTGCACGTATACTGCGTGGATAACTGCGTTGTGTACAGCTTCGTCTCTATTTTTACAACGGTACAACTGCACATCGTGCTATTGCAAACGCCATATTGCTGCGCAGCGAACCTAGCAGAACCTAATGAAACGTCCACCGCATGCTGTAAACGTGCGGTTTACTTGAGTTTATTATCCTGAAGCAATTCGTGCACTACTTCTCTGGCATCTTAATGGAGCTTCATTCATATCGTCACACCATATCACCATCCCCATTCTGCCCCACACTTCTCGTATTCCAACGAAGCATACCCTTGACCTCACATCCCACCGCTGCTGTCTCGTCACTATCCAAACAAACAACGCATCCCGCCCAGCCTCTCTTGCAGTTTTCGCCACCACACCCACTGATGACTCCCGCTCCCTCACCGTCTCCAGCGTCATCTATCGACACTCTCTCAATTGCCTAAATCGCATTGCCGGCCCGATTTCTTCGCACTATCGAACCACACCGAGCATTCCCTAAAACCTTCACCCCTTTCTGCACCCCCAAACCTCACCATCACTGCCATCTTCTCTTCTTCTCCAGGCTCAGAGACCCAAACCTGCTTCATTATATTCCACACAACACGTTGAGACATTTGAAGAACACAATGTATCCTGCGCAACCTTCGTTTGGATCTCGTGACTGCACGGGACTGAGGCAGTTGCGAATCCGTCCCGACCTCTTGGCTCCCGTGCGATTGAAAAGTCGAAGTTGCACTATTCGCCTCCCCACGTCCGCGTATGAAGAGGACAAACGATCGCAGCTTGGAAAGTTTTGTTGAGGCCACAGTGCCGACGCACATCTATCGAGGCAGATTCACGCGTCGCTGCCGTGTACAAAGGGTCGGTTGACCTTTTTCACGTTCGACTGTTTCGCTATTGTGGCTCCAAACTACCTTAAACCATACTATACTTTGGAAAGCCTTCCATTAGTGGTATTACAGGGTCACTGCCTCTTCACTCCCGCTTCTTGACGTGATGGCCGTCAGCAAGTACATGGCACTGTTCTTTGCAGACATCTGGTAGCGTTTGTTTGTGTGAAATGCCAGATCTATCGTCCACGATGAGCACCCTTTTTTGCAGAACACGTTCTTTTGCTTTCGTGCACGCGACATCGGTCACACGCCGACTCTCCGTTCGAGCACTTCTCCAGCCAACCCTGCTCTATGCAGCCTTCTTTGCACGTAATGGAAACAACCTGCACGTTTTCACAATTTCTCTTCTCGTTCTTCTACGCATACTCACAGTGCAAGTGAGAGGGAAGGAGCTGCTTCCAAACACCGGGAGTGGCCGGTTCATTCCGTACCTCTCCGCAAGGCCCGCCCACCCCAGGGCCTCACGTCTGCTACGAGAACGATATTCTTTCTAATGCGGCTCAGACACCTCAGGTTCCTCTGCTCCAAGTCCATAGTCACTTGCATGCCACGTCGACTAGGAGTAAAACGGACATCCCCGTACAACCTGTTGCAGGTCTCCAAGCTGATGTGGAGAAGCTGCTAGTCGGTGAGCGGTTGTCCAGATCACGTTTAACCTCAGAGATTCCAACTTCTCCATTGATACATTCAGAGATCTCATTCGGTCATGAAGAGAGAGTTGCTCCCTCACACTTGCTGACGTGGAGAGAGACCTCGAGCATCAGAACTTTTCTGCAACTTGTTTGTGGCACCACAGCGGAACGTTCGTGAGGACCACGAACTTTCAGGACATCGTCTAGTGGCTATTGAAGATTTGGCCTCATGTAAGGCCAAATTGGTGCACATGAGGTCAATTTTCAAGCCTAAATATAAAATCATTAGGAATTTTTTTAACATCTTCTTTTTGCCCAAGCGAAGTCTCATAGTGTTGGCAGTTTGGACAGACTACAGCTGTCAAACTTCACCGAGAGCGGGAGCAAGAATTTCACCCAATATCCCAAAGAGTCCTCAACTTTCAGAATCCATATTTCCCACTTCCGACCCCCGTCGCATGGTTGGATCGCGAGTTCATACTCGCGCTCGCCTTGTAACCTTCGACCACAGATCTCGGGGGATGTACGGTGCTAAATGGAAGGTCAAGAAAGTCTCTGGAACCGTCAGAGATGTCATGAAGTCCAACGTCAACTGCAGAAATGTCTGTGATGTGAATTTTAGCTAGGAGCTTGCCGATGGTGTCAAGGGCATGACACTGCGGCTGGCAAACGTCGGGGCAGGAGATAGTTCGGAAAACAACGCTGAAACGTGAATCCGAACTGCTCCTGAAACCTCTCAGCTATTGGGGAACCAGTCAGGCAGTTCCGGATCGGGTGTTAACATAGACCTCGTCACACCCTTGGGTGGAGATGGACATGATGTCATAAGGAGCGCAAGCGGATATGCATCTGGCCCGGTCGCTGAGCCCAATGGTACAGTGTGGAGTCGTGCCGAAGTCACGCTGGAAATGAATGGCTTCATTTGCACGAAGCCTTGGCAGGTCATTAGCTCAATCGACGATATCGTATCTGAGAGCTCGTACCCTGCATCATGGACCCCATTCGACTACTTCATGTGGACGTTCCCGCAACATCGCCAGAACTGCATGGTTGCGTACATGCAACCATGCAATTCTGGTGCTGATACAAACAGGGAGCTGGAAAGTCAGTACCTCGAGATCACAAGCAAAGGTGAAGTTTTACGCTTCTTCGGGATTTTGGTCCTGACGACAAGATGCCATGTCAGGAATCGTCGCAAATTGTGCAGAAACATTATAAGTAGCAAGCCCTCAACAACTGCACGTTTTGGAGACGTAATGCTTCGTAACCGTTTCGAGCAGCTCCACACTCGCATGGCATTTACCAGGGCTGGAAGCAACGCTGAGACCCTGTCTCGGAGATGGAGCCTGGTCAGAAGATTAGCTGATGCAAATGATGACCATCGGGCCACAAAGGTCAAGCCGTCTCACCGCATATGCGTCTATGAGAGTATGTCGAGGTGGTACGGGCTAGGGGGGAGCTGGATTTCTATTGGAATTCGACATTCGGTGTCACTCGACCGCAAGCCGGAAAGTGACTGTGAAGTCCAGTCAGCTTGTTGCAGTGTCAGTGGCATCAGGATCGGTCTCGAGCCGAAACTGTCAGCAGATAATTATGTTAACCAACAGTAAGAGGACAGCTATAATCATGGAACCTCCTTACTTCTGAGACCGGTTGGGCCGTGGTTCCACACCGACAGAGATACCTGCGCTGACTTGTACTTCGAGTCAGTTGAGACAGCTCAAGTGCTTCATGACAATGGCTGAGGTGTATTGGTGTTTTCAAGACAGCCAGAAAAGGTTACCCTGTTCATTACCTCTCCGGACTGGAAATACCTGACGAGGGTTGTCAGGTCACGATGGTCACTAGTAAGCCCGACCTCATGGCCGTCATATGGGTTGATCGTGATAGATGCCATTTCATGAGCTCTCCTGGGACACCGTCCGCGAGTGACAACATGTCCCGTGAGAGGTGGAGGTCCCGTGACGGAAAACCTCACGTAGACAGCATGAAGATTCCCATTCCGAAAGTATGTGAGAACTGCGACGGGACATGCTCTCAGGTCGACGCGCACAACCGCCGTTATCAGGATGATCTTGGGCTGCAGAAGAAGTTCAAGCATAAAGATTGGGCGATGAGAGTTAACACCTCTCTACTGGCTCTCTCCATCGTTGCCTCGTGGAAGCTGTACTTTGGATGCCGCAACAGTAGACTGTTGACTCCCACCGATGTCTACTGCCAACTGGCAGATGGGCTAACTGATAATGGTGTAGACGGAGGTTTACAGGCTCGTAGAAGATCTGCAGCTGAAACCTCGAATGAGAACATGGACTTTGACGGTGGGTTTGGGGTCCATCCATCCCCCAGAAAGCGCAGACGTCGGTTTTCTGACGGAACGTCATCAAATACGGCCTATCAATCTCACTGTTCGTGCTGTCAGAACACAAGGAAATCGATATTTGTATGTTCAGCTTGTTTCCGAAATAATCGCTGCGAAGTTTATATTTGTCGTCTTGAAACTGGCAGGGGTTGCTTTAAGCAGCATTTCCAGGCGGTCCATAGTTTCGAATATGAAGGAAATAAGGAGTAGGTTTAAAATTTTTCAGTAAGTTGGGAAGGAAAGTCTGAATCTCATATGGGGGAGCTAACCTAGTCGAGATCATAGATGTCACTTCTGAACATCTACCAAAATTAAAAAGGATTCTATAGCCCAAATCAGTTATATCGGCTTCATAAGACTTACTTGATTTCGTTCCATTGGTAAGGAATACCCCTCTGGAAGATGCTACCGTACACTGTCTTCTGGTCAAGTGGGCTCTTTATAAGAATCCTCAAACATAACTACTTCGGAACCTGTCGAGTCCTCAGAGCGGATTTCGAAGCGCAAAGGCGCTCAGCGAGAATCGAACTTTCGGTGAGATACTCACCCAGCAACCCGAAGACCACAGGACTAACTCGTCGCAGTGAGATGTAGTTGTAGAAAGTTTTCTACTTGAACGCGAAAGGAGCACAAGGTGGGCGGTACAGGTACTACACCTTCCAAATATGACAAAAAGTCGAAGGTTTAATTTATTTATTGCATTCTTGATTTTGACCGCATATATGGCCAGAGTTGCCCTCGTATGAGGCAAAAATCACCGTCCATTAGACGCTGGTCATTGCGAGAACAAACTGGACAAACGGACACAGAGTTTTTCGACATTAGCCTCTCTCATAACTCTTCCGGGAGCAGAATCTATCTCTCCACGAACTTCACAAACACTGACGTCCACCGCCAAATTCTTCACGATCTTAGGGAAGAATTCATGCGAGGCGAGCTCGAGCGTGTCACCTGAGACACTCGGACGGCGGGGTTCTATTCGTATATAGGTTGGATATAGATCGATACGGATGAATCCGCTTCTACCCTTATGATGGGCGCCCTTCTTACAAATCCTGTGCACGTCTTTCTCCTCAACTCGAATGCCACTTTCTGCCAACGGTGCCTAACGTCGCAGCACATGGTTGTTCCCTGTAATCTTTTCTAACTCTTCGCAACTGAGGACGGTAGAGACCTTGAGGTCATTCTCCGCTCTTTTTCGACTCGCGCTCTAACACGAAAACCTTTTTACTCGACCTCGCCCTGCAGGTACTGCTATATTCCCAGTATGAATCAGCCTTCACCAGCTTTAGATGTTCAGAAGCATCCCACTGTTTCTGCAAATGCAACCCCGGACTCACCAGGTACTATCGCGACTATGTTTTTTCGAAGGGTATCCATGGCACTCCGTCAGGCGAAGAAACTGGCCAAGTGTGCCCCCCCTGCAAAGTATCCTCCAATGGCCTCAATTCTTACTGCTTCACTTCCGTCGTCCACCTCCCGATCCAGTATTCATCTCCGCCGAAACATCGGCCGCTCTCGAGTCCGACTCTCCTGCTCATACGCTACCTAGCAGGCTTCCTCAGTCACAGACTGTGACCGCAATGGAGCAAAAATCCCTCCACGTCTCCTCCCTCTGGAGGCTGCCATACTCCTCGCAAATATACCCTCTCGTTCAATTCAGTTTCCGTCTCGGTGTGTAATCCGTAGTCAGTCTTGAGCGGCTGGCCAAATTCCACCTCCGCATTTCCGGGCTAACGAGAATGTGTTTTCTTCCCAGGTTCCACTTCGCTGCCCTATTGGCACGGACCGCTTTTTCCATGAAAGCGACGAGTAAGCTCAAAAATATCCACAGTCTTTCCCTTCGAGGAGTTAACACAGTTCTGGTTGCCAACCGGAGGAATTTGTACGTTCCTGGCCTATGCGTCGACTTTCCTACGTCCGAAAATGGTACTGGCCTGAACGGAATCTACACGAACTAAGACTGATGCGGTATACTGGAACCCGGAGATTACAAGCCTATTGACATATTCGTTTCCATGGTTTCAGGGGCTGTAGACCAATGCCGCGATGGAGCTGATTCCACTCTCCTTGAATCGATTTTGACTTCCGTACTCATCTATTCAAACATGCAGCTCAAGACAGGGACTGGAGGAGTTTTGGTGCTTCCTAGAGCCTCATAACCGAGGGGAGTGTTTCAATACGACTACATCCTTTATGCTCGACGTCCCCAGGATGCGAGCCCCGGGCAGGCTGGAGGCTTTCATGACTCATCTGTTTGTTCATCTTGCAGATGATACCCGCAGTTTTTGAGGCCTGCAACATCCAGACTCCAGTGAATGTAACTATACGCACAATCCCTTCAAGCAAGGCTTTCCCCTTACTTCCGAGCGAAGGATAGAAGTCATCGACGAAACTCTCCACAAAACTCAGCCCGACGGAGACGTTGCTGCCCTCCGAACTTAAGTCGTATCCGTCTCACAATAGCATCGCGTCACACCCCAGCACAGAAATTTAAATGAAGGATAATGGCTATAATTCATCAGGGAAGGCTCTACATTGTACACCGGAGAAAGTGCTGACTTTGAAACGCCCACCATGCCGTTTCTTGGAAACGAGGAAGGGATCCCCACGCGCCAATGATCCTCTCACTACATGGAGATAACACCAGCATTTGCATCGACAGTCTCACGCATATCTGTGACCAGGCTACCATTGTGCTGTTCGATTGTGTCTGCAGAGAGCTTCCACAGCAACAATCCGTCCACAGATGTCACAGTTTATAACTTCCTATCATCGAAAGACTGTAACTACCCGGCATGCTCATACATTTCCGTCGGCGACTATACTCATGCCCTCATTATTATTCGGCTCAGATCAATTCCAAGAGATGCAATTCAGCGCGTCAACAAAAGCAGGATTCTCGGTCCATTGAGATGGTTACGAGTCAGAGCGATGCTCCTGGGTGCGCATGACGAAAGTCACTCGGATAGAACAAGGGCGGAAAAGGTTCTTTCTCTCTTCTGCGTGCATAGAAGCGAATGAGTGCAACCTCCCGAGTATACCTTCGTCTAATAAATGTGCAGCATCGGACCAATCGACGCTATTGGGAAGACGCTGCGCTAGGGGTGTCTGCATCGGCCTGGAGCTGAGAGTCTGAATCGCACCGAAAACGCGATTCGGCTCCCAAAGACTCAACGACGATGGCAGCAGGATCCTGTTTCTCTCTATTTTGGCATATTTGATGCTTTTACTCTGAGTGATACAACTGCAGTGGTGAGATCAAACTTCCAGAACTCGCTTTTCATCCTTCTGCTCTACATCCTGTATTATCGCTTGTACATGATCAGATGCTACAAAGGCATCCATGTGGGGCTGGTCCTATCTATGTCCTGCCCTTCGACCATATCAGCCCTCATTTCCGCGCTAGAATCATAAACCGAAAAGACGACAATCTGTGTGGTATGGTGGCGACAAAAAAGTATGGTTCGCTGCCCAACCATTGTTCTGTGCGCAGATATATGGCTTGTGCGCCCATCCGACATAAGTGCGCAAAGAATGGTCCAGAGCTGTGGCCAAAATTCATGATAGACCAAACGCAAGATAGTAAAGTTCATACGGTCTCTCGCTTCATTTCCTGTGAGTAACGTGCTAATCGACCACACGACCCAGTGCAATCCAGATAGTCCCGGAAAACTACATCTTTGTTACGGCTTTATATAACTTGAACTATGGACGCACGCTCACTGCTTTAATGGCAGCTGGAGGGGCGCCTGCTATTGAACCGTCGCTCCCCTTCTGACGAGGCAACTCCTTCCTGTCATCGTCCGCCTCACAGCGCCCTCTAAACCGTACAATCACACCAACACGTCTCTTGCGGAGTCATGCTCCACAGACAGGTTCAAACGGTCCAAACGATCTGCGTCCTTACCAACGGCAGATAATTGGAGAGCAGCGGTCTGTAAGTACTCCATCGCTAAGCCTCGCAGCACTCAACATGCTTCAGAGACAATATGGTTTTTTCACGCGAGGGCGCCTACACCGGCGAGTCCCATGGCGAACGCGGACGCGGACGTCGCGTGCAACCCTTCCTTGTACCCTCCGAGCACAGGAAGGATATGTCGCCTGAAAGACTTATCAATCAATATGTCGCCCTCGTGAGAATGAAACACCTAATGATCCACAAACTTAGCGCCGTATGCCATATGCTCAACCTTGCTATGTCGGCACTATGAGAATTCTGGAGTATATCAGTCCCACCATGAGCTCAGCCGACCTTCCTCGCGTGAAATGCGCCCAGCGAGCGCTCCGCTTCTGCACTCGCCGATTGAAGGCTGGATTTTTACGACAAGAAGGAGAAATGGCCAGGACGCCGCACCACCTCGTCCACAGCGTTCCTCTTACGCACGTTAATCATACCAGAAAAGATCTGCTCCATTTTTGCGACTAAAGCAAGGTGTCTCGGAACAACCCATTCGCCGTCGCGGCGTGAATCGGCGGCTAGGAACACGGACAACCAGTTCGCAGTACGAAGCTCTGCTCCTGCCGTCGCAACCAATAACGTCGGTGCATTGTAGTAGAGAAGTGTATTGTACTGCTTGCGTTTGTATACAACTATTCGTAGGATCGCGACGATACCGTCCACGACGTCGGACAAAAACGTTTTGGCAACCCAGTGAGCACTATAACCCATCAAGTTCCGAATTGGGACAGAACTTGTTATATCAATCTTAGCCGATCGGTATCGGTACTATCAGGGAATCGGCTTCTCTATAGACTCGGCGACAATACTTTAATTCTTTCTCCTGGGTTCGTACAATTTTGCCTTTCACTGCGCCTGGTCGCGGCACGCGGTGTGTTCAGGTCTGCACCACCACACAAGTCCAACCGCTTACGCCTCTACTCTCTTTCTCCTGTCGAACATCCAAGAATCCGGCTGACGGTCGCGTGAGATCTGAGACTGTCGGTGGAGTCGTTACGCACACCTCGTGATAAGCGTGGGGGGACGTGTAGTAACTTCTTTTTATATGCGACGAGCGTATGTGTTGAGACCAGGAATCTCTTACGCACGTGACTTGCCGTCGTTTATCCGGCTACCAAGAGTCGCATGACGCTTTTGGATCTGTTTAAGAAAGATCGATTGTGGTGGAGCTACGTCGGGCGGTCCGACTTTTCTCCGGGACAGCGTCGCCGGAGGAGGACAGAAGAGGGCTTTACCCCGGATGCCACAGGAGCGCGCAGGCTCTCCTGACGAGATATCTTTGTCTCGTCAAGAATGTATGACCGCCAAGGGGCACGAATGCCGCGCGTCCTGACGGGTGGTGAAGCCCAAATTCAGGCCCGGACTGCTGGGCCGCTTACGCTCTAGTTACGATTAGAATCGATACAAGAACAGAGCGTAGTGACCTGGTTGGTGGAATGCCCTATTTGGAGAGCTGCCACTGCCACAGCAGCGTGTGCGGCCGAAACAGTGCCGTGGTCAGCCTCTATACCTTCCAGTGCAGAAGGAGAGGGATTCTGCCATGGCTGAGACGAGCCAGGCGATATGGCACTGCCTGGTGGGTGCTGTTGAGCTGCAGTGCCCTGAGTCCTCACTTTAGTATTAGAGATAACCAGTCTTGGGGCATCATTATGCTCATCCCGATGCTCGTGTGTGCACTTGCAAAATCTTCGCACTACGGCAGTCTTTTTGGGCCGTCTGGCCGGCGAAGTCTTCGATGCAGCACTATCCTCGAAATATGATAGGACAGAACGACGGTTGGTGAGAAGCACAATGTCAAAAGCTAGGGCGCAGGTCTTCCGAACTTTGCAGTAGAAGTCTGAAGTGATGATTGTACTCGTAGCCATATGAAATCAAATGAACGCCGAAAAGGAGTGCATACGTTTCAACTATTGGAAGCAGCAAGGGCAAGACCAGAAACGGCGGCTGAGGGCCAATGGTGGAACAATCCCGAAAGTCACGACAATCGAAATTAGACGCGTGTCAATCATGACGGGGCTTTCCATGTGTTCATATGTACATATATAAGCAGACAAATATTGTCGCTCTGGTTAAGTGTCCCTCATCCATCAGGTCATGTGGTTCTGCGTGAGGAGATACCAGCCCCTATCGCTAGTTGGAGGTCTCTGACGCTATCAAGTCCACTCAACTTTCCCACCTGTCGTGAAACGGGTCGCCACGGGTCGCTGCTGCCTGTATAGAAGAGAAGCAATACCGGCCGTGCACGCATTATGATACCACCCGCTGTCTTCCCGGTCCGTAGTACAGACGCTTGTAGCGTGCTCGCACACCATACCACTTCAACTTCTTGCGGTACCGTTACATCGACGTGGTTTGCCCTGCTTTCTTTGCTCGATCCGCGTGTCTCTTCTTCACGCCTCCATCCATGGGGTCCGCCCCGTTTTCCATACGATGATCGTCTCCTCTCTCCTTCCGCCTCCGTCGTTCGGGGTGTGGTTTCCGTCCTTATTTTCTCACCGCACTGGATCCATGCGACCGACTGAACTCGGCTGACTGGAGACAGCCGACCTGTGCTTGCTTGACTTCACTGTCCTTTTTTCCTAAACGGAGGTGAATAAGAATTTTATTCTTATCAACTTCCACACGTCAGCCCTCCTCCAACTATTCCTCGTAGCCTATCACGAAGCCACAACTGCGATCAAGTAACTTGCCTCCGCGATGAGCAAGCGGTGCAACCTTGGTGGTGATTTCCACGTTCCCATGGAGCGCGGCGACCCAGTCTGTCTCGCGCTGAAAATCAGAGAGATAGAGCACATAGTACCCGTCCCACTGTCAGTTATGTCTCTGGGGCAACAAGAGAAGAGGATCACGGAGATCGTGGGTGCAGCGCTCAGCCAGAAGAAGTATGGAGTCTCCATCATTTTCGGCACTAAGTTCATCTTCTGTGTGGTGAGCAAAGCTAAGGAGGTAGTCTGTCCAGGAACCTTTGCAATTATTCGCCGAAAAACCTTTCTGGTACTCCTGTTTTCTCACGGAATCGTCGTTTGCCGCTCAGCGTACGCCAATAGACGTATCGTCTGTTCGAAGAAGACAAATTAAACCGGATATAGTTTTCTGTTTGTTATGTACGTGCCAATGTCGGTTTCGACAAAACAAGTGAAGTCAGTGGCGGTTTCAGATGGCAAGCTGCTAGTCGGACTATACCTTTTCTTTTATCTGTGAGTCGGGTTTTTCTTTTTCGCTTTCAAGTGACGCGCTGACAGCCTTGAACCCATCCCGCTGAGGACCATGTTGGAAGTAATTTGGGTGACAAGTCTGGAGGAATTTTCGAGCAGTACGGTGGCATGGGAGTAAACGGGTGAGAAAATTACGACGATGCGGGCAGCCGCGAGCTCGTTCCTGTCCTCCTCGGAGACTGTCATCGTAAATGATTCGTTGTTCTATGTCAAGCCTTGCAGTACCTGGGTGTATTTGGACCAAAGTGAGTTGCGCGCTGAACACTTGCCAAGCCCATTCACTAAATTGAGCAGAGATGCTGGAAAGGCCCGGTGGCCTCAGCGTGATGTGAAGGTGGATGGTAACTCCTATCGAAAGACTCTCAGCGTCCACTCGGGGCCCTCAGATGCTAGTTCGGAAGGCGAAAGGCCGCCTCGTCGTCGGGGGGTGACATAGTCGAACATTGCAGCGAGCGGGAGAACATTGGCCTCGTCTCCTTACTTTTCGTCATCTGGACTGATGCAGGAGCTGGAGCTGGAGCGGGACGATTGCAACGACGAAGAGGCAGATGTTGTCACATCGCGCTATCTGGGACAAGCTACTGAGGCTTTCCATCGCACTTTCAACACATTTTTGCGGTAGCCGGAAGGCGTCCGTCGGGCATTTCCGGAACCAGCCAGCCGCACTAGCTCGTTAGTACCTCCAAAGGAGGTGCGAGGAGAGTCGCTCACGAACGGGAGTCCTTCGATTGACCCTGTTGCGGAGTTGCTCGGTGTGATGAATTCGGACAGCTTTGTCGACAGCCACAATTTCCACGAGATCTTCGATCATGGTGCGGACGATTTGAGTGAGTGCGTGCATGGTGGGGTTCGGCTGCTATTGACGAAACCCCGTTCAACGACAGAATCGAATGCGGGGCGGGCGGCTTTTCTGAAGATGTCTTGGCCTACATGGACACGGACACCTGTCTCTCTCCAGTCGATGCCTTGCCGGCGAAAACTAGCGATGGAACCTTCATGTAGGCCTGTCTCTACTTCGGGACGTGGATTTTTCACCTGATGCTCTACAACCGGGAAATTTCAGAGGAGGTGAGTGACGGGGCCAGTGGGTCGAGGTGCAGACGCTCATCCTGCTTCGTTCTTATTGCAATGGATCAGCTGATGGAACATGCTCGAGACAAATGTCATTACACCCGAAATTCAAACAGAGCATGATATAGCCATGAATCTGTCACACAACGGGCTGCTTACTTTTGGCGGAAGAATGGATCACCTGACGCGCAATTTGGCCGGGTTTGCTAGTAGAGTAACGGGTATGTGCTCGATTTGAAAAACGTATCCATGCACTGCCTGGATTTGATGGAGAAACTGGAGCCAGGAGCACGCATGCGAAGAACTGACGAAGATAATGGCCCAAAGATGCTTCAGCGTCGCCAAAAGCGTACCAAGCATATGAGTGAGATTTGCGGCCGTGTTTGATGCCATGAGACTTTGTGACAGACCTTTTCAGAGGTCGGCGTGGGACTGGAAAACATTCGTAGAGTTCTAGAAACATCCCCGTCTTGTGAGGTGCGATAGGGAGGACGATTGAGTCAGTCCAGCCCTCCCAAACTTAGTGAGGGCTTCACTTGGCAGTGTTGTAACCATCTTCTGCGACATTGGTGGCTTTCCGCGGGTTGCGGAGCTTAGGGACTGGTACTCGGCCGTCCGAGAACGTAACACGCATGCAAGCAGGAGGACAGAATCTTACGATGCTCCCGCTGAATTTCCCGGCTACAAAGGTGTCCCAGTACATACTCCAATTCATATTCAGATATCGGGGCGGTTTCACGATCTCTCCACACTATTTGCGGGCGGTGGTGGACAACTCCCTGGAACAATACCACACCTTCATTGATACGCAAGGCCTACTAACAAAAAGTACGGTGAAACCGATTTTGGGCTGTTCTGCGGTGCGTACGTTCCTGAGGAAGTACGAGGGAGAGGAGCTTGAGGTCTCTTTGGACAGGGTTTCCGGGGAAGGAAAAGCAGTTCTCCGTTTTTACAGGGCGCTGTCGCAACCGGCTCGCATCAGCGCAGGCGGGAGAAGTCGAAGATTTATTAAGGTGGAGTTCTTGGGGTGCACGAAGACCGATTTAACAGGGTAGCACTCTCTGTTGAAAGGTGGAGGGAGTTCCGTCGTGGCCAGATGCATAACATTTTGGTGTTATGTACATTATGTTGTGTCGCGGGTTCTCGAATAAGGCTGGGATCTTGCCTGGGGTTGGAGAGGAGCGGGGCAGCGGTAATTCTAAAGTGCTAGCCGCAAACGTACAGTTTCAAGACGATCCAGGGGACTTGTCACACAGAACCCTACGTTCACTACACCCCAGTACGATCTTGGCAGTAGATGAGATTCTGAAGGGCGAGGATATGTACAGAACCTTTGCGGATCGGTTCCGTTTCGGAGTACGTGGAAGAAAGTTTCTAAGTACCTGACAGTGAGGTACAGTCAAATACCACTGGTGGGTGCAAAAACCAGCTCCGCTGAGTCACTCGCAAAATGGCTGCTGCAAGGAAAGGTGTGGAGTCAGTGGTACAAATATTCGCGCAGCATACTGGCTACTCTTGAGGGGCCTGTTGCAGAAGAAACTAGTTTGAGAAGGAACTACATTTTAGACTAGAGGAGTACCATTCATAACAGTGGGAACAAGGTGCTCGTGTCAGAACGGTCGAGCCCATCAGTCTTGTTGTTTTCTTTCAATCTAGTGCCATTTTCCCTCACCCATTCTCACGACGGGAGGTTTGTAAGACGTCTATAACTGACATTACCTCCGACTATAAAACTGAAACGTTCTTCAAACTGTTCATTCTACCATGGCAGCTAGTTCAGTTTTGTGTATTTCGTTGCTCCACATATTCACCCGGCAACCGTGCCCGTTCAATGCTCTCCGCCCCTCTTGCCCCTCTATTTATTGCACTACGATTTCCATCGTGTCCTACTACCGCTATCTACCACGACCCGTGCATCCTCTCCCTCGTAGAGATTCTTCCCCATTTTTGAGTAGCCTTTGCATTACGAAATAACTTTTCCTTGCCTTCGTTAGTTCGATTTTTTCGCGCATATGCCCTACCCCCGAAAGGTCGTGCCAACTTTCTATTTCAATCTCCACCCGTGGGTCGCTCGCGTTGCGCGTGAAACTGTAGCCGGGGGTACAGTTGTAGTGGCAACTATAGGCTTGCAACCGTAAAGGAAGAAGGTCAAGCTGAAACGGCCGTGGAGCGTTGTGAATTGATGTAGGCACTCCGCAAACCCGTACGCTGGGACGTATAAAGCTAGATGCGCTCTTACTCCAACGAACGTGCATTGCCGAGGCCTTTCGACTGCGGCGACTCCGAGCCGGTCGCCGTAGAGGTGGAGGAGAAGCCGAGGTCCATGTTGCCTTTCTCAAAACATGACATCGTGTCCACCACGGATTATATGCAGATAGCATAACCGAAAGACACTGAACTAGTTCTTCGCAAAAGCACAGAGGCCACCAGCGACGGCTTTGTAACTGCAATCGTTGAACGCGGTTCTCATTCAAGCCTCGTCTTCGTGGTAGTGACATTGCGATGCCCCGACAATCACTCGCTACTGAATATCGCTGACAGCACTACTGATGATGACTGACTGTTGCGAGTAGGAATCAAAATCGCCGCGGTATACCGCCTTCATCGCGACAAACCTGCCGTTATTCTCAGAGGGCAGAACCATGACATGGCCTAGACTTGCGAGCGCCTCCCCGTGCACACTATCCGCTGCCCGGATGCACGTGATATGACGGGTTAGGAAAGATTATTCGATTCATTCCAGCAGGGCACTTTCACGAGACTGGTCGACGTTGGTGTACGCTTCTCGCACCACCTCGTGAGGGTTATTAACTTTGTCCAGGCCGTTGCCGCCAAGGACCATATGTAACCGCTACCATTCAGCAAGGAATGAACTCCCTAACCACTGACGACGGCCATTCTGTTGCTAGCAACCGGCTTATCCGCATACCGCCTCTGCGTATGCATACCTAAATTATGCCTCCCGCACTTCTGCCTCGGGAGACTGCTGAGCAACTTGGACTTCGACAGCTCGACACAAAGCATGCTCCAAATCAAGCCCTTTGATGGCGTGCATCGTTAGTCGCATATCTCTTGAAACATTACTTCGCTCATGAATTCTGTCTCGCTGTTTGTGAAGCGCCCGGTACGCAAAGAGGCTTCTGACTTCGACTTCTTCTACGAGTACGCATACAAGCGTTTCTAAGTCCTTCTACATACTTCGAAAATGTACAGGAAGTTCAAATTTCGGAGTTGCGACGAGTTTCAGGAGACCAGGATATGGCAATCTGAGCTCCGTATAACTCCGGTCGACAAGACCGATCCCGGGGAGATGCATCTTTTGTCGAAGAGAGAAGATAAATCTCACGAAGATAATGACAATCGTCAAACGGCCGGCTCTACGCGCCTCGCGAACAAGATACCTGACCATTGTACTCATAGGCCGACGGAGAATACCTCCCTGGTCCGGGAGACGGCCCCGGCCGCTGCGCGTTCCGATAGCAGCTCTGCATGGAGTCCTCCGGCATTGCACACGACTGTATCAGATTTTGTGTTCTGGCCGTAGATGGTCCCACCGCTACTAGCTGCAGCAAAAGGGCTGGTCAGAAAGCGGTTGGTTGCTCGGCCACAACAATCAACTTCCCAGTTGGTAAGGGCTCCGCAGTCGGCGAAGTTCTCTGCAGTCAGAATAGAGGCGGCAGTGAAAACGAAACGTCTGTGAGGACAATGGTCTCGAGAAGGAGAAAAAGGCGAAGTCTGAGAACACTAAGGTGCCCGAGGAGAACAATGGCCAGTCCCAACCTGCTCGACTGAGGCTCTAAGACAAGGTTCCCAACCACGCGCCTGTAAGGACTACCGACAACATGCCGATACTCGACAACAGCCCTGAGACTCGGAACGTATTGGCATATACCAGCATGCCAGATCATAAAGAAGAGAACATGCTGCTTGAGATCGAGATCTACCTCCATCCTGTTCTCTACCTACTTCCATTCTACATAGCCGCTCAGAATCGAGCCCCCTGATGCGACACTATCAAATACGTCGTAGCTAAGCATAGGATCCAATTCCGGATGGGTGTTTACCTGCACTTTACAGAGCTTCACCGTGAGGATCTGGGTCAAGATATGTGGTAGCCCACTTATCCTTCCACGCCCTTTTGGACGACTCTACTACGCGGGAATGAGGAGTGTGCCAGTGCATATGCCTACTTGCAGGAGTGGCGAAGTGATCGTCCGCACCTCGGCCTCCCTTGCTTTGATAATGACACTGACTGCAGTGTCATTGCGCTCAAAAGCCACGAACCCCGTTCGTTGACGCTCAATTGGAACCCCTCTCTGCTTCACAAGCTGCATCTGTCCTATGTGACTACGTTCAATGACAAAAACGCTCTGGGACAGCGGCCGATTGTAATCTGGTGCAACTGGATCATGCAAGAAGGGTATGGCGAGGGCAAAGTACTAACCAGGAGATACAAATCGCCCGCTAATCGAGCATACGGAGGATAGTGAGAGAAGCTGAGGAATTGAGAGGTGATGTTGTGGGGGCTTCGCAAGGGGGCACGATACCTGACAAGTGAATGTGTTGTGATGGCCTCTTCGCTAGGCTGAGGAAAATCTTTTGGAAGAAACAGCTCATACCTCAGGGGAGGGATCGGTTTGTTCTGACTGGGAGTGACCGCCCACTGCGGGCACCGCGCCATCACTTCGCTAAGGTATTCAAAGCGACAGGTTAGGCTTCTTCGTAGTTTTGTGCGACATTGTGGGCTTCTCTTTGTGCGCATGCGCCTATTCATACGTGTCTAAATGCGGGGTATAAACGAAACAGGTGTAATGGTGGCGTTATCTGAGATGAAGAAGGCCGTCGAGGCTCTGAACTCTAACTTTTCAGGCATGGGCATCTCATGCATACCGTGTCTCGACAACAGCGCCCAATAACCGAAGAGATGATAATATGGTACTTTGTGCATTTGACGGCTGACACACAGGGTGGGCCCGTCGAGGATACCTCCGTACTGAGAAGTACCCCGCAGTTCTCGACCGATGAGATAGCCACTATTTGTGGCAGATGTAACAGAAGAGCTGAACAATCAGAAGGCACGGACAACCTAGACCCGGCTGGGTTCGCAACATTCGATGGGAAAACGAGAGTCTGGACAGATCGCGCCAATTCTGGAGATATGAGTCACGCCTCCGACGAACGCTGAGATTTTATTGCTATTCCAACGGGGGCAAAGGAGATTTTGCAGTTATTCCGAACAGTGACGAAACAGTGCTCAGTGAAATATATTTAAGTACCAGACGTGAGTTTGAGAACTAAGTAGGCCTACACGGCCACGCTATAGCGGCTGTGAGATAGTCTGGCTGAGACGCAGAAATGACAGCTTAAAAAGTGCTAGATTCAAGTAGCGCAGGAGGCGGAAAAAAAGATTCAGAAGTACCCAACATCCTCGTCAGAAGAGGGGCAGTAATGACAGAAGCTTTGTTCTACTCGTGTCGCAATACTTGAGCGTATGGATATGCCAAACTGAACCTGAAAACTAGCATCCATCTGCGCGTGCAATTCCATGTGCGCGAGTCCTGGTCGTGTTCATAAGCGATGCACCATCGAGGAAAGAAGACGCTTCCTTTCCGGACTTCACGAAGTACAGATTTGGAAAGTCTTGTTGATGGCGACCCGCGCTTTGCATTACTTCTAATCGCTGTAAGATACCTGTAACACCTGTTTACCGAACAGAGTTTAGATCTGTATTCCTCCCCGGCTCAACAATAGCAAGGCTTCAGCGAAGCTGAAACAAGTCGATAGTGCCAGTTCTCTCCTCGTTCTTTTGAGGACAGGTGGTGACATGGGGTAAGCAGAAAGTTGCTCGGTATGGATCGATGCCGGTATAACCTTAAGCCTCAGCGCTGAGATGCGGCTGGCACTTATTCTTCATGACTCACGGCATGCCGGTTGCAGAAACTTTTATGCGCTTCGTCTAGCAGTGGCGGAAGACCGGGCAAAGCAGGCTCTACTCCGTAAACCTAAGCAGAAAATCGGAAACGCTCGATTCTAGCCTTATGATACAGTCAGCAGTCTCATTCTCGGTGCGCAGTACATTGCTGCGGTTCTTAAGCACAAAAGTAATGTGTCAGTTCTAACGCGGACTTGAGCACAGTCCTTTGCTCTGTTCGATACTCTGCAAAGTACTAGTCGGGTAGTCAGCCCACTTCGATACACCCCATCTGTAGGTATACAAAGTCGGCACAATCGTCGGGAAGCCGGTGCCATTGAACATCACCGAGCATGAGGGTGAGTTTTTCGAGCCACTGATAGCGCTAGGCGCGCGTCGCGGCTCTGAAAACTACTAGGCGTAATTCACAAACCCGCCGACAGCAAATGGTGCCGCTACAATGTACACCCTATGCCTCCGACCTTCACGGGACTCCGCCCGCCTTTCCAGG
>JAUKWC010059273.1:0-38231 GCA_032356245.1 Endocladia muricata | reverse complement strand
GAACGAGGGTTGCGCTCGTTGCGGGACTTAACCCAACATCTCACGACACGAGCTGACGACAGCCATGCACCACCTGTGTATTGCCCCGAAGGACACCATATCTCTATGGCTTTTCAATACATGTCAAACCTAGGTAAGGTTCTTCGCGTTGCCTCGAATTAAGCAACATGCTCCGCCGCTTGTGCGGGCCCCCGTCAATTCCTTTGAGTTTTAGCCTTGCGGCCGTACTCCCCAGGCGGGGCACTTAATGCGTTAGCTGCGGCACGGAAACCGTTGAAAGTCCCCACACCTAGTGCCCACCGTTTACGGCATGGACTACCAGGGTATCTAATCCTGTTTGCTACCCATGCTTTCGCTCCTCAGCGTCAATACCAGCCCAGAGTGCTGCCTTCGCCATAGGTGTTCCTCCTGATATCTGCGCATTTCACCGCTACACCAGGAATTCCACACTCCCCTACTGGATTCAAGTCACCGCAGTATCAGATGGCATCTCAGGGTTGAGCCCTGAGCTTTCACATCTGACTTACGGAACCGCCTACGAGCTCTTTACGCCCAATAAATCCGGACAACGCTCGCCCCCTACGTCTTACCGCGGCTGCTGGCACGTAGTTAGCCGGAGCTTCTTCTCTAGGTACCGTCATTTTCTTCCCTAGCGAAAGGGGTTTACGACCCTAAGGCCTTCATCCCCCACGCGGCGTCGCTGCATCAGGCTTTCGCCCATTGTGCAATATTCCCCACTGCTGCCTCCCGTAGGAGTCTGGACCGTGTCTCAGTTCCAGTGTGACTATTCGTCCTCTCAGACTAGTTACCCGTCGATGCCTTGGTGAGCCGTTACCTCACCAACTAACTGATAGGCCGCGAGACCGTCTCAAAGCGATAAATCTTTCCTCCATCGACCATTCGATCGTTGGAAGGTATTTGGTATTAGCCCAAGTTTCCCTGGGTTATCCCTAACTCTGAGGTAGGTTTCTCACGTGTTACTCACCCGTTCGCCACTCACCCATATGACCCGAAGGTCGAGTTCGTTCGACTTGCATGTGTTAAGCACGCCGCCAGCGTTCGTCCTGAGCCAGGATCAAACTCTCCGTTAGAGAACCCGGCAACCCTTCGGGTTGCTTGAAGTTTTCTTACGAAAACTTCTTTCACCTTCTACGGCTACCAATTGATCCATCGTTGGACTTTGACTGCCAAGCCAAGTCCAACGGCCACATCAGGAAAGATGTGGCCAGGCTTATTATTATTAAATTGACAGGTTTGAAATTATTTCCTTCTGCGAAGAGCAAGCACTTTACAGTGCAAACTTTCCACAGACGGTGGCATAAAATCATTCCCACACGCTGCGTACAATTCCTCTCTTCCGTTTTCAAGGAGCTACTCGCAGCAAACTGGGAGGATCACGCAATTCTGTGACGACCCAGCATCACCATTTAGAATGGTATAGCTGTGAACTCTGCAGCTTCAGAGCGACCTGAGATAGTTCCGAGCCTTTCAGCCGTGAAACTTTGTGTCGTTGAAGCGAGTTAGAACAATAATGCGGTTTGGTCGATTGTGCAACGTCACCCAGGAATTCTTCTGGAAATTCCTTAACACGGTACCAACCGCCACATCTTACGTGACGAATTCTAGTCGATATGCCCCTGAGGGCGTAGAATCGTGGCGCTTCCGATGCTTTCGAGGTACTCGGCCTTTACGGACATTTTATGTCTGAACATGCTCGCACTAACGACATCTAGGCGGGCCTAGATTGCACTTGATAGAACTGGCACTTGGAGAGAATAATGAATTCATTCGAACATCTGCGACACAAAGTCGCTCTCAAGTCAGCAGTGCCGAACAAACTTGTGGTTGCCTGCGTTCCCATGCGTAGCAACGTTAACGTCTCCGCCATAGCACGCACTGCTAGCGCTTCGGGAGTATCGCAACTTGTTGTTTGCGGCAACAACAAGTTGATCAGCAAAATAGCTCGCGACGGAACAGACCAACTAGAGGTAATCGTTCGGCGCACTCTAGCCCCGATGCTGCGAACCTTACGCTCGAACGGCTACCGCATCGTCGGCTTAGAACAAACCACAGGCTCACGAAGTATCCATTCGTATCGATTTGAGTCTCGGACAGTGCTGGTCGTCGGCAATGAACGGCTGGGCATCGGCGACGACGTCCTAGCACAACTCGACGACGTGGTCGAAATACCCGTCTACGGCCTACCTCACAGTTACAACGCAGCTTCCGCAACATCGATGGCTATTTACGAATATTGCCGCCAGCTTGCGGAGTAGGCGCAACCGTCGCCCTACGCGCTCGAGCGCCGTGGACTTGAACCTCTTCGAAAGGCCGTAACCCACTACCCAAAGCACAGCAGGTACATGGACTTTTTACCTTTGCGGACTACGCAGTAGCGATCGTGAAGTAGCGATGCCGTGTCGAACGAAAAGTATTCGTCGACCTTAGAGTCATTTACCGACAGTCCGTTCTGACGCAGGAGCCGCATAGCTTCACCGTTAGACTTCGCCACCCCGGCGGCGACTAACGAGGGCACCAAGTTTTGTTTCACCGCAAGCTGCGAGCGGGAGACCGACGTTGTAGGCAACTCCTCTGCCAGTAACTCAAACGTGGCCTCATCCAACCCGACCACAGAGCCCCCAAAGATAGCCTCGCTCGCTGCCTCCGCAGTCCTGGTCGCCTCCTCGCTATGGACCAGAGCCGTAACCTCGGCGGCTAACCTTTTCTGTCCTGAGCGCTGGTGTGGGGCTCGTTCATGCTGAGACATCAACTCGTCGATCTCCTCGATCGACATGAAGGTCAACCAGCACAACAGCTTACGAAGCTCATCGTCTTCGGTCTGTATCCAAGACTGGTAGAAACGGTACGTAGACATGTGGTGGGCGCTCAACCAAATAGTGTCGCCTGCCGCCGTTTTGCCGTACTTGGTGCCATCCTTCTTTACCAGCAGCGGCCAAGTCAAACCGTGTACCTTGCGCCCCGAACGTCGCCGTACTAGATCGATTCCAAGCGAAATGTTGCCCCACTGATCTGAGCCGCCGATCTGCAACTCGCAGCCTTCATTCTCGGCCAGCCACCAGTAGTCAAAAGCCTGCAGAAGCATATAACTAAACTCGGTATAGCTCAAGCCTTCACCGCCAGCCATGCGCGACTTGACCGAATCTTTTGCGACCATCTGGTTCACAGAAACGTGCTTGCCTACATCTCTCAGGAAGCTAATAAACGGCACACCGACCGTCCAGGCCCGATTATCTAAGAGCTTGGCGGCGCCGTCTTCGAAATCGATGAACTTCTTGAGCTGGGGAACAATACCAGCCAGATTGTGAGCCAAACCATCGTCGTCCAAAAGATTGCGTTCGACCGACTTTCCGGACGGGTCACCAATCATTCCGGTAGCTCCCCCCGCTAAAGGCAGGGGCCGATGACCGGCGAGCTGGAAGCGACGCAACGTCAGCAAACCAACGAGGTTTCCCACATGGAGGCTGTCGGCGGTTGGATCAACACCGAGATATACCGAAATAGGACCCGAGCGGAGACGCTGCTTCAGGGTTTCGCTATCGGTTGTATCCTGAACCAGGCCACGTTCAGAGAGGTCATCAAAAAGGGCGGGGTCTACAGACATCGTCGTCCATCATAGAGCGGCTCCGCAGTGTTGATCGCACCGGTTACGAAGCTCTCTGCGATGTGGCGAACCTAGCCCTGTTCAGGCAAGCTAGACGCGTGACTGAGCCCGACGACATCAAATACGAGACTCCGAAACTCGACGTCTCGGATGGCAGACACGCTGCCCGGACGGCGTCGAGCGCCCTCCCGAGCGCAGACGAAATCGCTGATCGAGATTTTGGGAGCCATTTACCTAAGCTCAACGTCTTCACGCTGGGGATCGGATTCGTAGTGGCGGCATCCTTCGGCATCTGGGTCTACGCGTACTCGGGCGCCGCAAACCGCCCTCCGCCCGACATCTTGGAGACCCGAGCATTTGCAGAGGCCGCCGAACCGATCTGCGCTCAGGCTCTCACAGATCTCGAAGAAATTCCCGACGCATCTCTAGCTGCCAGCGCAGCCGAACGCAGTGTCGAGTTACGCGCCGCAACCCAGCGGCTCGAAGACATGATCAACAAGCTTGCAAACGTGACCGTAGCCAACGAGTCCGTCCGAGATGCCGAGCTTCGTGCCGAGTGGACTACTAACTGGCGCATCTACATCGCCGACCGGTACCGCTTCGCAGACGCTTTACTGGTCGACGACCAGGCTCGGTTCCTGATATCTGATGTCGGCGTTAGCGAAAGCCCCGAAAAGCGCTTGACTCGTTTTGCGATAGTAAACAAGATGAAGTCGTGCGGTACCCCGGGCGACGCCGGGTAGAGGCTGAAGCTCCGGGCTGCCGCTGCGGTTCGGCAATCCAGTTTGGTTTGGCTGGGTCGCCTTCAGCTTTCCAACTACTGCCCACCGAGACATTAGCCTTTTCGTTTGCGTGCCGGCGGAGGTGAGGCCGTCAATGCCCCACCTCCCCGGATTTTACTAGCGCCCGTTTCTCGACCAGTGCCAAGACTCCGACGGGAGGTTCTTAAACCCGTAGCGTCCAGCGTTTCTATTAAGCCACCTGTAGCAAGCGGTGCTTCTTGTCGAACAATTTCTGAAGTCGACAGCGAGGCCGGTCTCATGGTTTGAAGTGCCCGGTCGTGCAGTCGGCGGCCTGCATAAACTAGGCGACTTTTTGTAGATGGCAAACGATGATGAGCCGCAATTTTGCTTCCGAAGTTGAATTTGGCGATTAGGCGAGCGCCATCCAGTTCCGGTCAGGTTGATGCCGTCATTTTCGGCCGCCAAGAGCATTTGCTGCAAGTTTTTACTGATCGATGTTCGGACTACTATCCCTTTGACGCTTTTCAGGTTCCGATTTTTAGTTGCCAAGATAGCGGCGGGTTTAGCTTTCTTCACGGTAGACCTTGAGGTCGTCGCCGGAGCCTTAGTTGTCGGCGCAACCGTTGTCGGTGCAGCCGTGGTTACAGGGGGCTCGGTTGCGGGACTTGCCGAAGTTGGAGCTTCAGTCGCTGGAGCTTCAGTCGCTGGAGCTTCAGCCGACGGCGCTCTCGTAGTCGGAACCTGACCCGTCGGAGCTTCTGGGCCTACAACCTTCGGGACAGGATCCTTCGTGGTTGCATCCCCTACAACGGGGGCCTTATCTGTCGGAGCCTTTGGACCCGCAGTCGTCGGCGCGTCGACTGGAGCCTTTACCGTTGGAGCATCGCCCACTGGAGCCTTCGGACCGACAGGCTTCGAGCCTGGATTCTCGTCTACGGCTTCCGCGGGTTGGCCGGCTTTCGCCTCAAGCTTCTTTTGGCTAGCACCACGGTCGGCAATCGGAGCTTCTTCACAGCTCGTCGGATTTTCAGCGTTCCAACGAGCGTTGCTAAGTTCGATGGCCGCTGACTCCCAGCGACTAAACGTCGAGGCATCTTTGGCAAGTTGGACAGCATTCGCAGCGTCACCTCTCGCTAGTTTGTCCCAGTTCGGAACCTTCGTGAGTCGGGTATAAAATTCGTTGGCGGACGAGGTGACGCTACTTACGTCAACGCCCGGGTAGTACATCGGCTTCTGGTGGAACAAACCACGATTGTCGAGCCGGGAACTACCCAACGAAGTGGCTTGCAGGGAAGCCACGATAGAAACCTCAGCGGCCCGCTGCGGCAAGTTGCGTTTCTTTGCAAGGCCCATCAGAAGTTGCGAATTCCCTACTTGCTGACCATCCAGCGATATATTGAGGGACTCGATTTTAACAGGAGTGTTCAGGTTGATTTGGCTCCCGCAGGAAGCCTCGACAGTGTCGGCGCCTGCCGGTTGGGGCGAGGCCGTCGCTACGAGACTGCCGAACATTGATGCTGTGAAGAGCCACACGGCAGCTTTCTTACGTTGACTACTAAGCGTTCTCATGTTGCCACCTCGTCTAACTTCCAGCTGTCATCTTCGAGCACAAACTCTAAGTAGGTCACCGTTTCGTCCTCGCCGTCTTTGATTGAGGCGATTTGGAGCGTTGCATTGTCGGACTCGACCCGCACTGAACCCAACGCCACTATTTCGACGGTCAGCGTCAGGTCCTCTACTGGCCGTTCACCTTCGACGCCCCATTCGGTGGCGAACTTCTCAGTTACGAGACCATCTTTTTCGAGTGTCTCAGCGAGGGCACCGTAGGTCTGATTTGATTTGTTGAACCACCAGGCTTCGACGATCTGTTCGCCCGCAGCGTTGATCGCCTCTTCGTCGTCTAGGTCAGCGGTGGTCGAAACCTGGATATCGGAGCCGTCGACTTCGGTCGGGACCGTTACCGACGTGTCTTCGCTCGAGTCTTCCGAGCTTGCTTCGGTAACTGAAGTTTCAGTCATACTAGTTGGGTTCGCTGAGTCGCTTTGCTGGCTACAGCCAACGAGCGCCAACACACAAAACCCAAGTGCAGTTAGGCGCAGCATTTTTGCTGAGCCCGGGTGATTATCCGCCAATGGAATTTCCTCCGCCATCTTGAAGAGAACTCTTAGCTCTCTCGCACATACGACCTTGGCTACTTGTGGCGGACACGCAGTCGTTGCTTATCTGAGTCTCCCATTCTAGCTACCCGCAACCTCAACGAGTTATTACATGATCGTTGCGACGACTCCGAGCAGACTCCTCGACGCTCCAATAGAGGCTTAAATCAGGGCGGACTAGTGAACAGGATCACACAGATAGGTATTTTTCCCCTACCGGGATGGGGACAGATCTGAGTCTTGTGTCTTACTCCCGTTCGCAGACGTTGACTGCGCCTTAAGCGCTGGTCAAACGCCACTCGGCTGCATCGAGGGCACGTTTAGCCGTCCGAATCTCAAATTGCAGTGACGCCCAAATTTCTTCTTCAAAAGACGCCGCCATAGTCAGGTATTCGGCGTCCCGATCCGGCCAGCCGCATGACACAGCGGCGCCTGCGACAGCCATTTCGTAGCGTTGACTCTCTCGCAAGCCTTCGAAATTATCCGCCTTGTGGGAGGCGAAGTCGCGACTTAAAGAGCCGCTAACCGAGAGCTCGACACCGGCGCTGACTTGTCCGTCGACCAGGGGGTCTCTCAACAAACCATCCACTGAGCGAGCAACAGCGCCAAACCCAGCCTCACTGAGACAAGACTTGATCTCAGCGACGTATCCTTGCCAAGTCTCGCTCGATACAACCGCTTGAGCGAGTTCACTCTCGTAGGTACGTACAACATTCCGCACGCTCAGCTCATCGGGTGCGAATCCGTAGCTTGATAAGTCCGTACAATCTTCGACGCCAGGCTCCTCGGTCGAGGCGGTCCTGCCGCTCAGCAGTTGACTGTATTTGATAGCTTCAGGTCCTGCCAAGGACGCTAAGTAAGACTTGTTTGGGTCTTCGACCTCTTGCCCCGGACCGTCGCCCGGAAAGCCAATAAGGTCGGCCGGTAGCTCATTTGCTGCGAATAAGGTCGTCGAGTACCCAAAACCGTAGCTCTCGTAAAAGTCTCTGGTGCCTGGGAGAACTCCCCCAGTTAAACGTTGTTGGGTCGAGGCGGGCGAAGCGAATGGCGTGTATTCGAAACCCTGTCGTGCCATGCAGGTTTGGACAGCGTCCTGGCGTACTAGGGCAACGTGGGATTCTTCTTCGGGCATCGCCGGCAAGTCGAGATAGGTCTCCAGAGCATTCGCACCGCTACGTTTCGATATTGGAAACTCGGCCTCTGAGCTGGAAGCGCCAGAACACGCCTGAGCGAATAAGAGGCACCCAAGTAGGGCCGAACCCGCCTTCAGAAAATATCTCGTGTGAAACGATCGATTCACGGCGCTACCTCCAGATACCTATCCCTCGTCGCTATTCGTTAGCGCCGTCTTACTCAGAGACGACCCGAAAGAGGCCGCTTTCGGCAATAAAATGAATAGCTGAACCCCCATGCCACTGACTTACGTTGACCACTTACGCTGACAGCGTGCAATTAACAGCATTCTAACTATTTAATGGGCTTTAGACGCAGGTCTAGGCAGAACGACCCTACAGGGCAATCGGTGGGCGACAGGCTAACAACCGAGAATAATCTCAACGTCGTCGAGGGCCCGCTCCTCGAGAGCGAGACGCCGCCAAAACAACCGGTTTTACCGGGCAGCTGGGCGACCCTATTACGGGGCTGTTGTGATCGAGCCATAAGACACCCGGTTCGTTTAGACTCTGGCAAGTGAGCCTGACACGTCGTTCAAACTGCTTACCTTCAGCGCTGAGGCCCCATCGGCGCCTCGTTCAGGTTTTGGTAGCAGCATTCGGGTCGCTGACAACGCACCAAGTTGCGTACTCGGCGGCATCGCTCGTTACGGGAATCGAGCGGTTTGGATCTGCTAATCACGACCATCTGCCGCTGCAGTGGGCCCTTCTTACTCCCCTCACAGTGGTTACAGCTGGGGCGTTCGTTGTCCGCCAAGTACGCTGCCTCGGCTTCCGTTCGCTGGCCACGACCCGCCAGTTGATGACTTTAATAGCGGGCCTCTTTGTGACACAAGAGACGGCAGAGGTTCTCCTCGCCGGCCAAAGTTTTCACTCTCTTCTATCGAACCCCGCGCTTTACATCGGTCTGCTAAGCGCTCCGCTGGTTGCCTGGACTCTTACTAAGCTGCTGCGCGGAGTCGCTCAGATCGTGGCATGGCTCCGTAAGAGTCACAGCTTCTCTACTGAACTCCCCCGTCGTATCACAAAGGCAACGCAATGGCAGAGCCTAGCGGGCGCCGCAATGGGCCGACCTCGAGCGCCCCCTCAGCTGCTGGCCCTACGACATGCTCGACCAGAGCAACCCTGGCCATAGCCGAGACTCAAATTCGCAGCACTCTGCTCAAAACTTCGCCCGAGGGCGAGAGATTATTCGAGACGCCGGAAGGCGCTCACCAAACCAAATTTCTTGAAGGAGAATACCAAATGAAGACCTACCTACGGCCGTTAGCGGCCTGCCTCTTTGCGCTGTCAATGTTCGCCACTTCGTGCGGCAACGGCTCAGAAACAACACGAGACACCAGCGCCGTCGATGCCACAGCCGCCGACGACACAGGCGTTACCACCGCAGTTGCGGCTCCGAGCGCTGACGACAAGCCCGACCATTCGGACCATACCGAGACCATTGACATACCCGATGGAGTGGCGGTTCCGGCCATAACTGTCAAGGCCGAACCCGACTCCGTTACGGGCCACAATCTGACGGTCGAGCTAGAAAACTTCGAGCTCGCTCCGAAGTCGGCGAGCACCGAACCCGTAAACGGGGAAGGACACCTACACTTTTATATCGACGGTGAGCCAACAATGCGGTTCTACAACCCTGCACTGCACGTGACCGGCCTTAGCGAGGGTGAGCACGAACTGACGGTTGAAGTTAGTGCCAATAACCACTCGCCGTATTCAATCGAAGGCGAGGCTATCCAAGCGACGGTCACCGTCGAAGTTGGTTCCGACGATAGTGGACACGAACATAAGGCAGATAAGCCGCTCTTTGAACCAGACGATGCCCCCAGACTTAATAGCGTCGAGGTTACAAAAGACCCGAAGGCGGGATGGAATGTGTATGCGGATATCTCAAATTTTGTATTCTCACCTGAGTCTGTCGGTGGAGAGCCCACGGCTAGTCGGGGTCACCTGCATCTTTTAATCGACGGTCAGAAGGTAGCGCGCCTCTATGGTCCGTGGTGGCACATACCTCAGCTCGAAGAGGGAGCCCACACCGTTGAAATCGAAGTGGTCGCTGATGATCACAGCCGTTACGGGGTCGACGGCAAACCGGTTTCGGCGGCGACCAGTATCGAAGTTACCGACAGTGATGCCAGTGGCTCAGACCACGCCCACAGTCCGGCCGACGATTCGGGTGGGCACAGCAACTCAATGAAAGAAGACATGGGCTAGATCGAACTCCGTGGGACGGTACGTTTGGCTCTGTCCAGGCGCCGTCGCACGGGTTCAAGTGCCGTGCTGCATCAGCTCGTACTCGTAACCGTCGTCCGAGCGCCGCTGAGCAAGGCGCTCCAAACTTTCCAGCGAGTTAGCTCGATGTGCGCCCCGCGGATGAACGACTGCTCGCCCCCGTGCGGCCTATATGGTTAAATGTGGCTTCAACCGGGGCGAGCGCCGAAGACCATCTGAGCACTGGAGAGCAGACAACTTGCGCCGTCCAAGCGTCGTGCGGCGGCTGTCCGACACTTCACCTGAAAAGACGAGCCGAGATTGACAAAAAACTTCGAAAAGTCAGTACTGCCTTTGACCGGCACGGCCACAGACTAACTGGCCCGCCCGCAATTGAAACGGGTTTTCGTAGCAACTACCGCAACCGATTGCGGCTCGCCGTGGTTGACGGTCAAGCAACCCTATTCAATCAAGAGAAGCGGTTCGGCTGCCCCGCATTGCGGCCAGAACTTTGGGACGCCATCCAAACCCTGCGCAAAGCGACATCGGAAAATCCAACACTTCTTACGAGTGTCGACTACGCCGAGGTACGTGTTGGCACCGCTCCCGGTGATATTGGCCTATCGCTGGCCAGCCGGCGAGGTCCGGGTCAGTTGAAGAGACAGCAGAACCCGAAATACGGCAAGCTCTCCAAGATCCTAGGACCCGAGTGGCTCATTGCCCACCGGGAGGACGAGCACCAGCCAACGCTGTCCTACGGATTGGGCAGAAGTCTCACAGGCGAAGAACTACTGGTTGATGTTCCAATAGACGCCTTCGTGCAAGTCAATTCCGAGGTAAATGAGCTGCTCGTCTCGCACGTCCGCCAAGTTGTGCTCGGAGCTGGACACAATTACTTCGTCGACTTATTTGCCGGAGCCGGAAACCTCAGCGTGCCGCTACTCGACGCTGGCTTAGCGGGCGTTGCCGTAGAGCGAAGCGGTTCGGCCATCCGAACACTGCGCTTGCGAGACGAGCGCTTTCAGGGTCGTCTGCAAACCGTCGCCTCTGATGTGGCGGTACATTTGCCGCGCCTCGAACCCACCGACGTCGTAATCTGCAACCCGCCTCGTAAGGGAATCAAGTCGGGCTACGAATTGATTGCTGCGTTGGCGGACATGGTGATTTGTGTCGGCTGCGATGCTCAATCTTTAGCGCACGACGCAGCCGAACTAAAGAAACACGGTTTCATAATGCAGAGTCTTATGTGCTTTGATATGTTTCCAGGAACAGATCACATCGAGACCGTTGCGATTCTGACGTCGCCTAGAACATAGTGTGCGGCACGAGGACGGCCTTCGACCGTGCAAACCGTCACCCAGTGCTACTGTAGGTAGACCTGGTTTGCGAACAGTGCGGTGTGACGTCGCTCTCGCCGCTTATCTGCTCTAAGCGCGGATTGGTCGAGCCGTTAGATCAACCAGTAGGAGACGTCATGAACGCCCAAGAAGTCGACGAGTCGCCGACAGAAGCTAAACTCGGCGGCTCGGTGACAGTGAATATGAACGCTCCCGTCGACAAAGTTTGGGGTTTGATCAGCGATATTTCTCGTATCGGTGAGTTCAGCCCAGAGACGTTCGAAGCGCACTGGGCCGAGAGCGACTCCGACCCCGGCGTGGGCAGCCGCTTCCGTGGCCATGTCAAACGAAATCAAAGATGGCCCACCTATTGGACAACATGTGTTGTCACCATCTGGGAACCAGACCAGACATTCGCCTTCGCCGTGCTGGCTGGCAACACGCCGCTAAACAACTGGCGCTACGACCTTAAACCCTTCCATAATCGGACCGAGGTCACTCAATCTTTCCATCTAAAAAATTGGCTACCGAGCCGGATTTACTGGGCTTTGCTGGGAAACAAGCGCAGCAAGACCAACGTCAAGGGCATGCGCACCACGCTGCACGCAATGCGTTCGGTGCTCGAAAACTCTCCAGAGGCCAACATCTAAGCGGATGAGCATTGGACCGCTGCAGTTCGTCACGCTGCAGTTCGTCACCCGTCAGCTGGGACGAACTAGTGCATTGGTTTCTTCTTAGGCGGCGCTTTGAACGGAGCCTCGATAAGCGTTTCAAAACGTGCGTCGTCGGGCTGTTTCGACTCATTTAGCCGCCGCAGATACGACTTGAGGGCCGTCCTCGCCGGTGGTACGTGGTCGCCCTTAATTGTGGCGGAGCGAGCTAGAGCGTCCTTGGCTTTGGCAACCCGATCTTTTCGCTTCGCTTTTTCTTCGTCAGGAAAGACCCGCCCCGATTTACCCGCCTTGTTCTTCTTCGCTTCTTCCGCTGCCTTGCGGCGAGCTTCGGACTCTTGAAGGGGTGTTAGTCTATTACTTGGCATGTTTTCGGTCTCTCCTAGAGGTTTTGATGGAGCATATCGGCGGTCGCATCAAGCACTCGCAACTTCCGAAACTTAATTGACCCTTTCTCCTGCCACCTACATCTTTCTACTTTGGCATGTTAGAGCTACAAAATTGGGCGGACAAATAAGTGAACCGGCGCCATCCAAAAGGTTTCTCAAGGCGGCGAAAGTTATCACCGCACTCGCCGTCGTTACGCTCGTAGCAGTTTCGACAACAGCCCAAGACCCGACGATGGATCTACCGATCGAGCGACAGGTAGCCGATGCATGATTCGCACGTATCAAGTGTCCTGAATCCGAAGCACTAGGCGGGTAGTAGTTTGATGCCTAATCTTCAGAAGATGCGATCAACCTGACGTAGACTGAAGTACTACCACGTCGCGCATCACTGTCGACAGAATTCAGAAAGCGGGCAGCCATTCAAACGTGGCGCAAAAGTATGGGCGAAAACCTTAGTGAACGAAAACTTCTAGCGAGCCTGACCTTGACAGTTGTCGCAGTTGGGTTAGTTCTGTTGTTCGGCAGCCCTGCGCAGGCGCAGGCTAACCACGTTAGCGAAAGTTTCCCCGCCGACCGGCAGCTCTATCCCAGAAATCTCGATACCAACAAAGCGACCGTCGCAGTAGCGGGGCGGGCATCAAGCTCGTCGGTAAATTCGATGCGGCTTCGAGTTACCAAAGACGACGTGCGCTTGGCGGCTCTTGAAGTCGACGTCGATCCCGCTGACCGGACATACAAACATACCGTCGAGCTGAACGCCGAGCTCGCGAGCTACGACCTCGACCTATTCGAAGTGCTCGCCGGCAAAGAGACTCTGGTCAAGTCGGCTGACGACGTGCTGGCTGGCGACTCGTACCTACTGAACGGTCAAAGCAACATCATTGCGATTCAGAGATGCGACACTTGCGGTTCCACCGCCGAGTTGGAAAGCACGTTCATCCGAACCTTTGGCGATAACCCAGAGCACGCACCTCCTCGTAGAGGCGCACCCGCTGACTACTTGAAGATGGCAAACGACACGGTGTGGCGTCAAGCTACTGGCGATAGCAGGAACGAAGCCTCGTCAATCGGCCAGCTCGGAATGACCTTAGCTAGCGATCTTGTCACTCGCCACAAGGTGCCCGTTGCAATCATAAACACCGGGTCAGCGGGTTCCCCCGTCAGCTACTTCCAGCAAAATCTCAAAGCTCCGGACGATCTTGCTACCAATTATGGACGTCAACGAAAAAGACTGACAGACTCTGGCCTTGCCAACGACATTCTTGGAATGGTCTGGTATCAAGGCGAAGCGGACTTAACGAACACGTCGTACGCAGCGGACTTTAAAACCCTGGAAGCCGACTACAGGAAAGATTTTTTGTCCACAAAGCCTCTTTATGTAATACAGATCGATAACTGGTTTTCGGCCAGCGATGACGATCTTTTGATACTTCGAGACAATTTCCGAAAGATTGACGATTCAGGCAACACGCAGCTGATTTCGCTGAACAACGTTTCATTTTCTCCGGTGCCAGATACGGCTCACTACCCGCTGAGCGGCTACACAACTATCGCCAGCCGGATATCTGAATCAATTAGCCAAGACATCCACGGCTACAACTTTGGCTTGAAGGTTCGATCCGCTGATGTGCAAGACGTTAGCTGTTCAACCTCAATATGCGACAGCCTTCGAGTTGCGTTCAATTCTGATGCAGAACTCACAGTAAGTCAGGCGCAGGCGACTTACTTTCAGCTTGAAGATTGCGACACCACTGTCGACAGCATTTCCTCGGCCGACAAGCGGACAATTACGCTTACCACATCGTCGAATCGGGTCGACCAGGTTTGCAGTGGCCTTAGCTATCCGGGTCCGCGCCTCGGCGGCACGCCGGCAGTAAAAAATATCAGTGGCGCCGGAATTTTGACATTCTTCGATCAGCCAATAGATTCCAAGGTATTTGCCGCTGCTCCGAGGTCGTGTAACGTAACTGTCGAGGGCAACAAGGCCACAGTCACCTGGCCCGCAGCTAACAACTCCGACGGCTACCGCATCTACCGAAGCGTCAACAACTCAGACCAGTACTGGCGAGGCCGTGTCGACGACACCACCTCGTTCGCCGACTCTCTACGAACCGGTGCCTCACACCGCTACCTCGTAGCCTCAGTCAACCCCGACCGGACCTCGACACCACGCCGTCGATGCACCCCAAACCCTTTGAGAGGTTGATGGAATAGGGCAATCTAGTATGAAAAGGTCGTCGAGGCCGCTACTAGCTGACCACTAGCTCAACTTTTGGTTCTTCGGCACGACGACTATGCCACCCTCGCTAACTGTGAGATCTTCGTGGTCGAGACTTTTATCGACGACGACACCATCTCCAATCTGGGCGTGCTTATCAACAATCGCATTTCGAACAATCGCACCCCGCCCTATCTGAACGTCGTCGCAGATTATAGAATTTTCGACAATCGCCCCGCACTCGACCCTTGCACCCGGCGACAGCACGGAGTTTCGCACCGTACCCCCTGAAACGATCGCTCCTCGACTAACCATCGAGTTTGAAATGTGACATTCAGTGCCGCCATCTTGCACAAACTTAGCGGGAGGCAGGTCTTTGTCGACCGTACGAATTGGCCAAGTTCGGTTGTACATGTTGAACCGGGGCTCCGGGGCTACCAAGTCCATATTCGCTTGGTAGTAGGCGTCGATTGTGCCAACGTCACGCCAGTAATGGCCGTCCGCTTCTGACCCCGGAACCGAGTTATCGGTGAAGTCATAGACGTGCACTGCGCCAGACGAGACGAGCGACGGCACGAGATTGCCGCCGATATCGTGCTTCGAGTCGTCGAGTTGTGAGTCATCCTTTAACGCTCCGACCAGCACATCTTTGTTGAAGACATAGTTGCCCATCGACACGAGCACCGTACCATCGTCGTCGGCATACGGCGAAGCATCGACAGGTTTCTCGTGGAAGGCGACGATTTCAGATCCAGCACCTTGTTCAATTACTCCGAAAGCGCTCGCCTCTTCAACTGGCACCCGGTGGGCGGCTACCGTGATCCCGGCGCCGCTTTCCATATGGTGATCTAGAAACTGTCGGGGGTCAAACCGGTAGATATGGTCGGCACCAAACACAAAAACGTATTCTGGGTCCTCCGCTTCGATTAGGTGCAAGCTTTGATAAAGGGCGTCGGCGGAGCCTGAGTACCAGTGCGGACCGCGACGCATCTGTGCTGGTACCGTCGTGACGTAACCGTCGAGCGCCGACGATAACTGCCAGGCTCGGGAGATGTGTAGGTGCAGGCTTTGGCTCTTGTACTGGGTGAGTACGACGATGTTTCGGTAGCCCCCGTTGACCAGGTTCGATAGTACAAAGTCGATCAATCGGTAGTGACCGGCGAACCGCACTGCGGGCTTGGCTCGTTCGGTGGTCAAGGGTTCGAGCCGGGAGCCTTGGCCCCCGGCTAGAACAACACTTAAGATTCGAGGTCGGCGGCGTGATTCCACTTTGAAGGCTTTCTTTCTTTGGCTGTTGGGGTCTGTAACCTTCGGCTAGAAGCCCCGACTCGTGAGCCTATTTTGGTCACGCATGCCAGTTTCACGCAAGACAAATACGGGTCCAACGCAACAATCGTCTCGCCGAGGTCTGTCGGGTCGTCGACGACCACAATATTCACCCGTGTGGCTGGGTCCGAAAATGTTTGCTGAGGGCCCGTCGCCGGAGCTTGTTGCTGAAACCCGGCGGCTTTAGCCAGTCGCTGGCGACGAGCGAAGAAAGCAGCGACCGTTAGCAACACGACTTCGGCCGCTGAACCGGGCGCTACGATCGCCGTGAATGGCTCAATTCCAAACATGGCCAGATTGATAGGTAGAGCGACTCCAAGACGGTTCGGGCGGCCCACGATGCAGCAGCGACTTGCAAGCAAATAAGAGAGGGTGTCGGGTTGGCGTTCGGGCCGGTGTGCGAACGCCGAACGTTACCGCCCCGAAATAAGTAGTAATGTTCTTAAGGAGAAGGCCACTAAGACCATGAAGTCGTCTTTTACATTCCCTAACGCTGAAGAAGCCATTGATGTTGCGGCACTGGCTCGGCGTGAAGAAGTGAAGCAGGCCGACAGCTATTGCTGCCGTCGCAGCACATACCAGAATCGTACGCTGGGCGGCTGTGTTTGGTCGAGCAACATTGCCGAGGGTATCCAATGTAGAACTCAGTGTTCGATCGTCGCAAGCCAGCCGCGTCGAAATCGCTGGGTTCGATGGACGAACGATTTTCCGGTAATAGCTAGGCTTTTGCATACTGGTCAACTCGGTGCTGGTGATTGACAAGGGTCCTTGCTGCAGCGCCGAACACAATCGACGCACCGCCGTTTCGGGTTGACCGGTCGCTGCCCAGATCGACAAGTCCTTCGCTGGCGAAACTTAAATCGGCGCCTCGAAGGCAATCGAGGCCGTCCATCAGAACGTGGCCACTAACGAGCTACTCTGAGAGTCAGCATGAAAGGGCTTGCTGGACTGACAGCAGAACGACTGTCCGCAGCTGAGACGATAGCGCCGTAGACTCTCCAAATCCGGCTCTGGCGCGATGCGAGCCATTTCTGACAGAATTACAAAATGGATACCAGTTACTGTTTGATCGGGCTCCTGAACCGACTCTCGGCTGGTTGCGTAGCGCAGAACAAAAGTTTTATCTTGTCTGGACAATCGTCCAGACTTTGTCCGCCGCAAACTCGGTCAGACATATTTCTGTATAATCCTTGGGGCAGGTACTCACTGTTGGTTGAACTAGCGAGAGGAAGTAGCTCTCGAAGTAAAGAGGTGGAGAAATCACGGCGAGACGAAACAAGGCAGGTTCGGCATCTTGTGGGTCGGACGAATTGAGGGGAAATGGCTCTTGGCGAGCCAAGTCAGCGTTGGCGCTACTCGTAGGGGTACCGGTCAGCTTCGCCGTCGCATCTGATAGCGCCGCCGCCCAACCAGATCCTTCGAGTAGCGAAGACAACGAAGCTGCTAATCGATTACCCAATCGATCGACAACCAGACCGGATCCCAGCGAAAGGAGTGCCAACCTCGGCGCCGCAACAATATGGTCTCGAGAAATGGATTATTCCGGGTTCGCTATCAACGACCCCGCCGAGCCGCAAAATTATGTCGAAGTTCAAGCGGGAACTAACCTTGACGTTCTCGCACCTCGGGCCGACAACGAGGTGCTAAATATCACAAAGGTACACGCCGCACCCACCCTTCGGGTACCGGAGATTGCCTCGTCAGAACCGGACGGAGCTAACAGCCCGGACAGCAACCTCGGCAGTGCCTATGACACCACGTGGGAACTTCTCGGCCGTAGCGAAAGGCGCTCGCCTGCAGCAACCAAACCAGAATACACGCCAACCACCGAACCCGAGACTAATGAGGGCAGTAGCCACGTGTTCACCAAGAAAGATCGACAAGGAAAGGTCGAAGCGACGTATCGCATCCTGCCAAACAACGATGCGTTGATCACTTACCCCGACGGAAGCACCGAAATCACGACTCTGAGGTACAGCTCAGCAGCGAGCGTCCCTAGAATCGCCCTGGCAGCTGCCACATTCGCATCGCAACTTATTATCAAAGCTTTGCCCGCCACGAGGATCAGTGCGTCGACTAAGCTGCCGCAGATCGCTGCTAACGCAGCCAAGTACAAACCCTCGCCTCCAAATTTCGCCTTACGCCTTGCGGGTTCCGCTGCGGCCATACCTCTGGCCACGCTCGATGGAGACGCTACGACCCGCCCTGATGATGACTCACAGACCCAATGGCCGACTGCGCCGACAATTGACCTGACTAGCCCAACACACTTTCCAGGTCAGGCCGAGTCAGAGTCGGAACCGACTCAACCCACCCCCGAATACACCCATCCCGTAGCTGCAAACCCGCCAGACCAGCGGTCCACGTCAAATTCGATAGCCAGCACCGAAACAGGCAAGACGCCCAACCCACAGCTCACCGAACAGTCGCCGGCGCAGTACCCGAACCCTCACTACCCGCAACCGGAGCCAATCCAGAACCCGGAAGACGCTCCGGCTGACCCCTCACCGCTGCCAGCCGAAATCACGCCCATCGCTCCCGCAGATAGCACCCCTGCCCCAACTGAACACTTCCCGAGCGGGACGTCACTAGGCAGCGACGCTACACCACCGCCTAGATCTTCATGGGCTCCGAACCAACCGATGTCCCAGCCAACCGTTGAGCCTGATAACCTGCCTGGCTCGGGAACGACACCCGAGCCAGAACCAAAGAACCCCGTTCACACAGAACCGTTGGACAACCCTGCGACTCCGTTCACCAAGCCGCTGGCCGCGCCTACCTTTACGCCTTCAATGAACACCTCTGGCAATGGAGAAGGCGGCGATGAAACTGACGGAGATGGCCCGCCCGACGCAGAAGGCGAGGCTCCAACAGAAACGATGCCGGTGGCCGAACAGCCTGAATTGTCAGATGACAAATCAGACGCCGCTGTTATTAGGGCCAGCGAGCTCTACACGTCTGTTCGAAGAGACCTGAACGCAGCCTTTGAGCGGCACAACATGAGCCGCGCTAATAACCACTTGGCAGAGTTACAGGAAGCGACCGACGTGGCGCTATGGGCATATAAGCGACTGGTCGCAGCCCGAGAACGAAACGAAAATAGTCGGTACGCCGCAGCTGTTCGTTCGGCTGCGGCGGACGGCGGCGCTACAGAAAGAGCGGCCTCGGTTGCTGTCAACCCTGACGAGGCGTGGGCTGACTACCTGGTTGCGGCAACTGAACATGCTGAGGCGCTGAAACTTCAAAGAGCGGCTTTCGCCGAAATCAGCAGGAACCTTGCGAGTCATAAGCCAAACGGCAACTTAGACAGCATTCTCCCGACACCGTATGAGACCTACCTGGCGGAGACGAGCGCAGCTCACGCCACAATGATAGACGTCGGACGCCGCTATCTGGCGTCGCTGCCGGACCCAGACACAGAGGTTTCAGAGCTCGACTACGAATCAAACCTCGCCCCTTACACGCTCAGCGATCAGGAGATATGGACTAAGTTTAGGCAGGACTACGAAACATTTTTTAGGTCCGCCGAGGGCGTGATACCGGAAAACGGGATCGCTAACGACGGACTTTCACGTCAGCAGGAACGGGCTTGGGCTGAACTAGAGGCCAGCGAGCAGCTGGTGCTCCGTTCGCTAAGCAGCTATCCATTTCTGCCAGTGTTGCGAGAAACCATTACGGATGGGCTAAACGCGCTAGTTGTCAAGACTGGAGACGGGACTGTCGTGAAGGTATTTCGCACCGATGACCTCCTCGGTAGAGGCCTGGACCGGCACGACTTGGACGACGGTGTCGAGGGGTCACCCGAGTGGGCTAAAGCTTGGTCGACCGTTCTTGACGCAAGACGGGTGAATAGTTTGCTAGCGCGCGATCTGGTCGATTTGCACAATTGGGTTCGTCAGAACGGAACAAATTCGGAGGGAGAGAGAATCGGGCATCTCGTTCCCGAGCATAGGATGCGGGCCGACATTCCGGACGGGTTCGAGATGGATGAAATACCATTTGGCGAGCCGGGTTACTTGAGGGCCAACCAGCTCAGCCCCGAGGCCTACCAAAAAGCTTTCTATAGTCTCGTACCGATATTCATAGGACTCGAGAGTCAGGGCATAACTACCGACTTCAATACTCGTAATCTGGCCTTCGACGAACAGGGGAAAGTAACGGCCGTCATCGACCTAGTTCGCCGGGACAACAACGCTCCACTATCGATGCCGAACCGGGAGACCCTGGAGAACATTCTCGCACATCATTTCACCGAGGGCGTACCTAGGGAGCTAGCAAGTGGTCTGTTGGAACACCTTGAGTCTACCCGCGAGACTGACACGACCCAGGGCAGCTTGTAAAGCTTGGCGAACGCGCAAGGTCGCGTAGATAACGCCCCACCTTTACGAGCGGCGGTTATCGACCCTGTCCGACTTAGGCTTCAGTAAATCCATTTAGGCAGAACCAACACTTACTACCTGCTACCTCTGCGTGAGACGCGCTGACGGCACCGAACCAACACATATTTGAAGGACTTGATATGACCGAAACCAACGATGTCCAAATAGAACGCACCTTCGATGCACCCGTTAGCCTGATCTGGTCGATGTGGACCGAGGCCGAACACTTTGCGAGCTGGTACGGGCCCACCGGCGCAGTCATTTCGAAGGCTGAGATAGACCCTCAGGTAGGCGGCCGCCGCCACATCGGGATGGACCTGGAAACGCCAAACGGACCCATGCAAATGTTCTTCGTGGGCGAGTTCCGCGAGCTTACCCCGATGGCTCGTTTGGCTTACACCGAAATGATGGGCGACGCCGACGGAAATACTTTAAACCCGGAAGATATGGGCATGCCGGAAGGCGCCTCTATCGAAACGACGGTTGTTGTCGAGTTAGAAGACCTCGGCGACCAAACCAGAATGTCGATGGCCCACATTGGTGTTCCCGCCGACTCGCCCGGAGGCAACGGCTGGGCGATGGCTATACAGAAGCTGGAAGAGCGAATTGCCACCGCACTTTAGAAAAGTTCGGCTTGCCCAGCTCAGTGTGCCCCGTCGATGGGTCGCCGTCCCACCATCGACAGCTCCGAGCCTAGCTTGACTCCCCCAAGCGTACAGTCCGACTTCACAATCGACGGCATGACGTGCGCGGCGTGCGCATCGGGCATTGAGCACCGTCTCGCCAAATTAGACGGCGTCGGAAACGCTTCAGTGAACTTCGCAACAAGCAAAGCCACCGTCACACACGACAGGTCGGTCAACGCCGCAACGCTCGAAGCCCAAGTTGAAGCGCTCGGCTACGCCGTAGTAGGTGATGACGATGGAACTGAGGCTGAGGCCCGGCGCGAGGCTGAACTACAGCGACGGCTTATTATCGGCCTAGTTCTAGCGGTACCGGCGACGGTCATTTCGATGACGCCAGCGTTACGGTTCGGAGGCTGGGAGTGGCTGGTTGCCGCCTTGTCGACGCCAGTGATCTTATGGTCGGGCTGGTCTTTCCACAGAGCAGCTTGGCTGAACATTCGGCACGGCTCGACCACTATGGACACGTTGGTTTCGATGGGTTCTCTTTCAGCTCTCGGCTGGTCACTCGTTGTACTATTTGCTGGTCTAGACAACGCAGACGTGTACTTCGAAACCGGTGCGGTCATCGTAGCTTTGATCTTGTTGGGCAAGCGGTTCGAAGCGAAGGCGAAACGGCGCTCTGGTGACGCTATTCGGGCCCTCGCCGACCTAGAAGCCCGCGCTGCTCGGCTTGTCGATGGCCGAGAAATAGCCGTCGACGACCTTGCAGTCGGGATGCGGTTTGTGGTCCGACCGGGCGAAAGGATCGCCACCGACGGCGTCATCACTGAAGGCAGCTCTACGATCGACGAGTCTATGGTAACCGGTGAACCGGTCCCGGTCGAAGTTGAAGTAGGCAGTGAGGTCATCGGAGCAACAATAAATACAAACGGGTCACTTATCGTGGAGGCAACCCGGGTAGGCACAGACACAGCACTCGCCCAAATAATCCAACTTGTTGATCGGGCACAAGGAAGTCGTGCAGAAGTACAACGCTTGGCCGATCGAGTATCGGCAGTGTTCGTGCCATTTGCGATCGTAGCGGCAGTGACCACATTGACGGTGTGGTTACTACTAGGCAACCAGGCGGGTTCGGCGTTTACCGCTGCGGTTGCCGTACTGATCATTTCGTGCCCTTGTGCTCTCGGTCTAGCAACTCCATTGGGGATCATGGTAGGCACCGGTCGCGGCGCCCAACTCGGGGTGATAATAAAAGGCGGCGAAGTACTCGAAGACACCAGAGCCGTCGACGTCGTCGTTGTCGACAAAACAGGCACAATCACAGAAGGCGCCATGACGGTAACCCAAGTACGCGACGCAGGCCTCGACCCAGCCGAGCGTGATCGCCTCCACCGACTCGCAGCTTCAGTTGAGTCCCTCTCGGAGCATCCGATTGCGCAGGCTATCACCGCCTCTTGCGACGCCTTGGTCGACGTCCACGACTTTCAGAACGCTCCCGGGTACGGGGTGACCGCCGTAGCCGGTGGAACAGAGATGAGCGTTGGCCGTCGGAGTTTATTCGGCACCGTTCCAGATGAGATTGAAGCGGTCGGCGCTCTGACCGAACAACAGGGTTTCACCGCCGTGTTCGCTGGGCCAGACAGCGTGGCACTAATCGTGTTTGTCGTGGCCGACCGCATTAAGCCCACCTCGAAAGCAGCTGTTGCCGCCCTGCACAGCCAAGGGCTCCCAGTCATGCTCTTGACTGGAGACAACGAGCGCACGGCCCGCTCGGTCGCATCCGAAGTCGGCATCGGTTCCTTCGAAGGCGACGAGGTGATCGCCGAGGTCTACCCCGACGGCAAGGCAGCAGTCGTTTCCCAGCTTCAAAGGCGGAACAAACGTGTTGCCATGGTCGGCGACGGCATCAACGACGCGCCCGCCCTCGCTCAAGCCGACCTCGGCATAGCGGTCGGCACCGGGACCGATGTTGCAATCGAAGCCTCGGATCTGACGATCGTGTCGGGCGATTTGCGCGCCGTCGCAGACGCGATCGCCCTATCGCGCCGAACGTTGACAACAATTAAAGGCAACCTGTTCTGGGCCTTTGCATACAACGCAGCGGCCATACCCCTTGCCGCGTTCGGCATTCTAAACCCGATGATCGCCGCTGGCGCGATGGGCCTCTCATCACTGTTTGTCGTCAGCAACACTTTGCGGCTGCGCAGGTTCGTCGGCTACCGACACGATCACCCGATCTAAAAGTTGAAGTCGGAATATGAGCGTGAAGATTACCGTCGCAGTTGGCGCCGACGAAATCGTGTCCGACGCTGGCGACTTCGGAGCAAGAGACTGCGAGTCCACCCTCCGAAGGTGTGTTTGGTGTAAAAATGATTATGCGTGGTCACCAAACTTTTCCGGCCGGATGGTATCAGGACCCCCAGCGATCGGACTTTGAACGATATTGGGACGCCGTTCGTTGGACCGATCAGATCAAGCCGATTGAGCCCTCGACAACCGGGGATCGGTGGAACGCCACCTTCGGACCCGACGTAACGCAGGCGGATAATCTCAGCAGCACAGCTCGACCCTCAGTCTTGTCGGCGAACAGCATCGTAAAGAACGCTGTAAATTCTGAGGTACCGGGTAAGACGCTCGCTACCAAGACGCCGGACAGCGACTCGAGTTCTCGAGCTCAGACGGCGAATCTCCCAACCATCACAGCTAAAGCTCAGCAACAACCGCAGGTCCTTTACAAACCTCGAGGCTTTTACCCGACTCGACCCGAGCGTCGCTTCTACTGGGAGACCAAACGCTTTCTGGTGCCAGCGGCTGGAGTTGCCGCTCTTTGCTTCCTTATTCTTGGGGCAGTCCTAGGCTCGGCGTCAACCACCGCAAGCCCACCCGACGATAGCGGACCTCAAGCGTTAGCGTTGAGCGCCTCGGCAGCGGCTCATGTCGAGTCGTTGAGCTACGAGTTCGACGTGTCCGGATCGGTCACACGACCTTCGTGGAGCACAACGTTTAGAGTGTCGGCCCCCCTCGGCTACTGGCAACCTCAAACCATCACAGGCCAGGCCTGCGAAATAACTAACGAATCCGCTCTGAAGCTGTCCAATGAGTTTGGCGCACCACTCGTCTTTCGACTTTCAGGTGACAATGTTGCTGACGCTATGACAGCGTTTTCTCGAACCAGCTCTAGCATCGTCGACGGGCGTTGTGAGGTGACGGTGGTAGCGCTGGGCAGCGTCGAAGAGCTGACCGAAGTTATTGTGTTTGGAAGCGACGAGCTATTTGTCGAGTTTGACGGCAAAGACTTTTTTAGCGGCCAAATAGGTGCACCCAGGTTAGGCAACCTTATGGCGCGCGAAACTATGCAAGAGCTGAAGTCGGCTCCACCCGCGGGCGCAGAAATAAGTCCCGACACTGCCACAACCCAGCCAGCAACCAACGCGGCCGAACCAGCAGCAGGCGTAGAAGCTCTGCCATCTCCGGTCTCGTATCCAAATTGTGCGGCCGCTCGAGCGGCAGGCAAAGCACCAATTTATAGCGGCGAACCCGGCTATCGCAGCGCCCTCGATGGCGACGACGACGGCATAGCCTGCGAAAAGCGCACGGCTACGAGCGAACCAGCTTCTCCCTGAGGGTTTGCGCCAAGGGGGCACTAGTCGAGATCTTGACGCCACTGCTTTTCTGAAATGGGGTAGGTCTGCGTCAGAGGGTTGCTTTCGAGACCGTCGGACTTCGAGTGGCGTCGAAGATTTCCCGGACCACGAGAACGAGGAAGAACTGAGCCACACTTATCCCCGCTATGGTTGCGCCTCCAGCGGTCCCGTAGTGAAAGCTGAGTAACAGCCCGCCTACGACCGCTAGCGAGCCCCACAAAACCGACACGACCATGATGGCCGGCACCCGGCGCGCCGTGAGCGCAGCAGTGGCCGGCGGTCCGACGAGTAAACCAAACACTAGTAAAGTTCCTATCGCCTGAAAACTCGCAACAATGCTCAACGCCAGCAGGGCGAGTAGCGCTGCCTGGGCTAACTCGGGACGCATCCCAAGTGTTTTGGCTTTGTCTCGATTAAATGTGAGGGCCAAGAATGGGCGGTACAGGACTATGGTTGCGACTGCAACGATGGCGGCTGCGATTGTTTGCGAGCGTATATCGTCGCTACTCACGCCGAGCACGTCACCAAAGAGCAGAGCGGTAACTTCGGTCGAGAACGAACGCGCCCGGGAAACAATCACGATCCCGAGAGAAAGCATGCCAACAAAGAGTAGCCCTATGGCTGTGTCTTCTCGGACGACCGTTCTGTTCGAAACCACGCTCACCAAACCACTCATAACGATAGCTGCCACGAAAGCACCGATGGTCGGACTGAAGCCTAAGAGGACCGCTAGCGCTATGCCGGGAATGACGCCGTGGGCAAGTGCGTCTCCGAGAAATGCTAAGCCACGTAGAACTACCCACGTACCAACAAAGGAGGTTGCGACGACTGCAATGAGACTTCCAAGTAACGCTCGCTGCATAAATTCTGGCGCAAAGGCCTCGGTTAACCACTCCACAGGGGCGTATTCTAGGCGCTCAAAGTAAGCGCAATGCGCTCAACGTTGCAACGCGTCATTGCAACGTCGGCCACTCTCTCAAAATCAGCGTCGGCGACGCCGTCAACGGATCCGGATAACTAGATAGACCACACTCGGAAAATCACACCAAGCTGAGATCGACCCAGACGCCTCGTATCGATCCCCGCAGGATCTAGCGCACGAAATGACGCTCTATAGTTCGGTGCCACTTGTTCGAAGGTAAGGCTGGATTTAGCACAGCCATACCGGTGCCATACTTACTGACTTTTTCAGGTCGAATTCCAACCTGCCGGAGGTAGCGGTCGGCGAAACCAGGCGCGCTCGGTGATTTTGTTTCTACTACAAATCGATCGGCTAGAAAAATGCTGCGCCCGTGCCCGTCGACGCAGCGGAGGTTGGCGTCGATGGTGACTCGGGCGACGTCGTCAAGGTCGAGGAGCGTTGAGCGTCGATAGCTGGTCTTTAGCGTCGCTGCGAGACTCGCCCCCAGTCCGGGTACGCCCAGCATCGAATCGACAAACAGCGATCCGTCAGCGGAAAGTCCGCGCTGTTTAGCCTCGGTAGCGTGTGCTGTTTCGACGCCTCGGTCCAAGTCGTAGTTCTGATCAAATTGAGAGCGCTGTTGAATTCGAGCGTGCTCATCGATCTCGTAGGGCTGCCGCATTTTTATAGTCCTACCTCGATTGTCCTTTGTTTTCACTTCAAGAACGACATCGCCCGATTCGAGATAGCTGCGAGTACGCACCTTAAAGCGGTGGCGTCGCCGGTATGCGGACCCATAAAACGATTGCAGGTCGCACGTGTCAAAGTAGATCGACTCGTACCCGAAGCCTCGTTCGCCATCAATTTCTAGAGCAGCAACCCGAGGGCCAAGATGGTCGACGAGGTCGGCTAGCTGGGGTTGTGTCACGACATATTTACGGTCGACTCGGTTTTGTAGGGCGGCCGCTCTGTTTAGCTCAGCCAGCGAAATTGTTGGAAGCTTGTTGACAGATCTGAGCCCAGCAGCGAAAGCTGTTCGCAGTTCACGAGGCGCCGAGTACTCGTCGATGGCGCTGCGATTTGGAGAAAGGTGAGTGCGAAGGCGGGTGCGGACGCTGCTCACTGGCCCGGTCCTGCGTGATCGAAGTTCAGCGAGCTAGGCATTGGATCTCCAGCCATTTGGTCATCGATACTTCGGTAGCGAACATCGACCGGGTTAGTATCGTTCACAAGGTCGAGATTCTTTACCCTCACCGCAAGGATCAGAACGTTGAGCGACACCGAAGCACAGGAGTCGCTCATTGAATGCCCCCGAGTAGACGGTTGGGGCATTCACCGAGACTGGACTAGCCTGGCGTTCTGCCACATTCAATTTTCGTCAGTTGAAGAATTTAAAAACAGGGAGTTTCTAATGCCAGACGGTCGTGTTCAGCGTATTGATGAGTCTCGTGAACTTGTCTACATCGTCAGACGAGGTCGCACCTACGCGGCCGAGATCAGCGAAGTCGATACACATGCACGCGTCCCTAGCGTTTGGGTTCAGTTTGATGTGACCCGGCGAGATGGCTCGGAGTCAGCGACCAATGTGCGGTTACGTTCCGGGAGTCGCACGAATCGACGTCATCGCCGATTCGCCGATTTGACAGGGGCCAAGAAACCCGGCTCGAAGATTAAGACAACAGCCAACAGCGCCTACGGTATCGACGTTGCCACGCAGCCCTTCAAAGTGGCAGAAGCCTTGATCGACGCCTTAGCAAACCAGAACTTCGACGACGTCACAGCCCTGTTTGCGCCACGAGCTAGCCTTCACCTTCCAGCCGAATCAGGCACCGGTCGCCCGTTTGTACGCGCTGGCCTGGAGTCACCTACGTTCGTCGGTCTCGACCCGGAGTCGGTAGAGATCAGGGGCGAAGACCGCTATGTAAGAGTCGACTACTCCACCGGGTCCGAAGAACATACGACATTTCTCGAGATCGAACGTGGCTCGATTATCGCTCAGTGGGTTGACGTCTTCCCTGAGATGCCCGACGACGAAGAATCCGAAAAGGAGTTCCAATTTGTTCTATCCGGCGAAATTCCTGATGGGGCAAGGGGGTATGCGGAAAATAAGATTCGACATCTCGAAGACCACCTGGACCTCGACGCCGATTTTGTCGAGGTGAAACTTTCGAGAGCCAAGAACCCTTCGATACCAGACGCCGCAGCCGTCGAAGCGGTGCTTGATTTCGGCAGTTGGATGGTGCGAGCGCACCACAGGGCGGAAACGTTTAACGAGGCGACCGATAAAGTCGCCGACCGCTTATCAGTCCAGTTGAGGCATCAACGTGAGCGCCAGCAAGATAAAACTGATCTCAAAAATGCGGCGCCGGCAGCTGACGCAGGTCCTGGACGAGGCCAATCGGCCGGTGCGCACGATCTCGTACCCGAGGGCCTCCGAGAGATTGTCCGTCACAAGTCTTTGGCAGCTGGAGATTCGACAATCGATGAAGCCGCCTGGGACATGTCACTCATGGACTACGACTTCTTCTTATTTACCGAGCTTGAATCTGGCCAAGATTCTGTCCTTTTCACCGATAACGACGGCGGTTTGGCTTTGCAATACCTGGGCGAGGCGCCCGAGAAGGTGGACGTTTGTCGTACCGAGTTCAACTTGATCAAGGCGCCAGCCCCGAAGCTGGCGGTCAGCCAGGCAATCAACCTGCTAGACACCGGCGGCGATGCTTTAGTTTTTTTTGAGAACTCTTCGACTGGGCGGGGCAACGTCATATATCGGCGTTTCGACGGCCACTACGGCCTGATCACCCCAGATGCTTAGGCGCACCTGAGAACTACGAGGTCGTTTCGATGCCGGCTCAGCTGGCAACGCTAGTTCCGTTGGCGGTCTGGGCTGTTTAGCGCCGACAGCCGCCGTAGGGAAATCAACCCAAAACGACGGACCCGATCTGCAATGGTTGTGTCAGCTTCTACACTTAACGTGAGATTTACCTGCTGCTGTCTGAGTGGCATCAGAGCTTGAGGCTCGCTATCCGGCAGGTTTAGGAGTGAAGCGATGACGGCGCGCAACAGCCACGAATCTACGGTTACTGCGGACCTTTCAGGAGCCCGCTCGTGGAGGGCCACGGCCTTTGCTGCTTTCAGTGTTGGCGCGCCTCTTGGCATTGTCCTCGCCACCGACCCCGCAGCGGCCGTGCCCGATGACGATTCGGGTGGCTTCGAAGACAGCAACGATGAGCTCAGCAACGATGTACTCAGCCACGATGTACTCAGCCACGATGTGCTCAGCGAGTTCGGGACTGGCAACGCAGACCGGAGTATCTATAACAGAGGAGCCTCCGCCGAGGTCGGCGCAAGTCGCATCGAACGAGACGGTTTCATTCTCAACTCGACAGAGCCAACTCGAACTGACTACGTGACACTCGAACCGGCCGGCCGCACCCACACCTCAGACCCCGTGCTAGCCAACCTCGAACCTCCGACCGGGTCAGGCCCGACTGTCACCAACTCTGAGTTCTCGGGCAAAGCAACACCTGCTAGAGATGTCGACTCTTTTGTTGGCACCTCAGCGTCAGTCGGCGTCGATGTGGCTGCGACTGCCACCACCGCAGCCGCAGTGCCTGCCGCAAACGCCCCGAGCGCAGCAACCGGGCTAGACCCGGTGAAGTCTCTACCAAAAGCTACCACCAGCGACCTTAGACTTCCGAAAAACGCTTCGAACTCGACCCGGCAACTGTCCGTCATCTCGCGTGTGGCGCGACCGATGCTCGGGAAGCTCGGCACCTTCGGTATCGGCTACACCATAGGCCAAGCAATCAATGTGGGCGTAGAACATTTTAACGATTCGCAGGGCCGCAACAAGTCAGAGACCACTGGGGCAGACGTGAAACCGGCCAGCGGGCAGCAGGGAGGCACGATCCTATGGAACCCAACCCTTTCGGCACTCGCACTGAAGCCCGATCCGCAACGACCCGACGGGCAGCAACTACGAACAACCGCAGCGACAGACGCAGACCCGACCATCTCACGCTACGAAGGCATCCCACCAGTTGACACAGACGTAGACGGCGCCGGCTACCTCGGCATCCCGCCGGTCGATACAGACGTTAACCCCCGTTCCGACTATGTGGGTATCCCGGCCGTGGACACCAACTCAGGCACACCACCTCCCAAGCCCGACGACTCATCGAACCCGAGGCAACAACCAAGTAACACGCCCCCGGACATTACCAACTCCAACGAACCAACAAACCCCAACGACCCAGAACCAGAACCAGAATCAGAACTAGAAACTCCTGGCAACTCGTCAGATAGCGATGACCCTGAGACCTCCGTCGCACCCGAAGGCATATATGAGTACCTTGCGAGGCTAGCTGAGGAACGCCAGCAAGATCCACCTGAGGGTCACGGCGAAGTTCCAATCTTTTCTCATGTCGACAGTTTCTTTGGCGGTCAACGCCCGGACTATTTCTATACTGGCGTAAGAGTCCTCGACGCCTTGGAAGGGGAACTGGCGAATCGGGAGGGCAGCGCAGACGAACCAGACGTCCACCAACTCGAGGCAGACATAACGCTCGCTCAGAATCATTTAGCGGCGCAGTTAGACAAGTGGGTTCGCCAAACTGTCGCAGCGGACGTTGCCGAAGCCGCTGAAGACATCGATGACGTTAGAGACAAAGGTTCGTCGACGGATCTCAAGCCTCTCCTGCGCGAGCAGCGGCGGCGCCAACAAGCCCTTCTTCAAGTTCCCGAGTCGCATCAAACTGCAGAAGTTCACGAGGGCCAAGTTGCTGTACTTCGACAGAGGCTTGAATTGGCTACTTCCGTCGATGAGCGAAGCATGATTACCCGTCAACTTGAGCGGCTTCAAGCGCCTAATTTGGTGTCGCAACCCGCCGCGCCAGCGGCCACGACCCCCGACTACTTCCAGACAAAGCTTTCAGATCTAGGTAAACGAGTAGTGGAGCAGGCCGCACCCAACCCAGAAGACCATGCTGATACCTTTAACCGCTTCGGCATTCCTCACGGACGCCTCGGAGATACCGAGACACTAGAGGACCCAACTGGGACGCGCCGGATCCTTCAGGACATACGGGATCTAGAAATTTGGACTGGCTTCCGACCCCTTGGGTCGGAAGACCGATCGGATAGCAGGGAGTCTGAGAAGCTGCTGGAGGCGGCTCGCGATCACTACAAAGCTGCGTACGCAGGCGGGGTACTCGAGGTAAAAGTAGAAGCCCTTGAAGCTGCGCTAGCCGACGTCCCTTCTCAACCAAGACCCGAAGACCAAACCGAGGCGTCGGTCGAGCGCTTGGAACTTGCGGCCGCAAACGCAAAGATTCGACTGCAAATAGCGCTGCTCCAAACAGAAGCCGTCGTCGTCTCCGATTTCGTGAACGGGCGAACTAGCCAAAATTACTCTGGACTCAAAGCGCAACTCGACGACGCAAGAAATAGGGCGCAAACCTCGCAGCAGGTGCTGGAAACGGCCCGAGCAAGGCAAGCAGCAGAACCCCCAACCTCAACCGCCCCAGACGCAGCCGAAGATCCGGAGTGACCCACCCCCCAGATCTGAAACCGCGGCAGCGCTCCGCAACAGCCTCTGATGCCAGAATAGCTGCAGCTCCAACCAGCCCAGAGACGAAGTCAATTTTGCAGCCGGACACACAGCAGACGCCACACTTCGGACGATAAGTCGACGCCGGATCTCTGGCCCGAGCACTACCTCTAAAGCCCGACCTCTCGGAGGAGGCTAGCGCGCCGAAGCCGACAAACGTGGATATACATGAACAAGACCCGCCCTAAAGCTCATGGCCATCTCGCTGGTCAAGACTACTGAGGACAACCCTTCACTTGACCAATCTAAAGAGCGTGTCCGGTCGTCAGCCCAATTTGGCTGTGCTCAGGTTCGATCACGACCGGAAAGTTCAAACCAGATTCACGACTTCAGACCCAAAGTCGACCGAGCCTAGCTTCACCCCAAGATACAGCGTTCGGGCCCAACCAGCGACTGTAGAAATACGGGATTGTTAAAATGGTTTTGCCACTCCCCGACGCCGCTTGGCTCATGATCGAAAGCCCAGAAACTCCTCAGCATGCTACAGCTATGCTCATCTTCGAATACCCGGAGGATGCAGAGCACGACTGGGTGCGCAACCTTTACGAACGCTTCAAGCAGGCTACGGACTTGGCCTGGCCTTTCGACCAGAAGTTAAAGCATCCCTTCGGGCGCTTCAAGCTTTATTCGTGGGTGCTCGACCGAAACGTCGACCTTGACCATCACCTCCAGTTCTCACCGCTGCCCGCAAATACCGGCGAGGCCGGGCTGATGAACCACGTCTCGGGCGTCCATGCAGAGGCCCTCGACCGCAATCGGCCCCTCTGGCAGATTCACCTTATCGACGGCATCGAACCCGCAAAAGATTCGAGTCGTCAGCGCTTTGCGTTGCTGGCCAAATTTCATCACGCCTTGTTCGACGGTGTCGGGTCTATGCGGATCCTCCGCCGCATGTTCAGCAACGACCCAACCCAACGAGAGATGCCACCGCCCTGGCAGACATCAGCAAAAGCCAGGCCCGAAACGCAGCACCACCATATTGGCGGTGTCGCAGTAGGCCACACGCCTACGGGTCACAACCGTGGAGACAGCGGCGGTGAACTGGTCGGCGGTAAACGTTGGGGTCTTTCGACTTCGCTGTCCGCTGTGGCCACGACGGTAGGCACGTTGTGTCTTCAGTACAACAGTCGGCGCAAAGGTGCCACCAGCGAGGCTCTGCCGTTTATGGCGCCCCGGTCCATTCTTAACACCAGGGTGACGACGCCACGGCAAGTTGTCACGGGAAGCTGGCCTCTGAAGAGGGTGCTAGCGGTTTCAAAAACTCTCGGCGTCAGCTTGAACGACGTCGTAGTTGCTATGTCAGCCCACGCAATTCGGTCGTACTTGATTGACCGAGATGCCCTGCCGGGCAAACCCTTGACAGCGATGATCCCGGTTTCGATCCGTACCGAGGCCGACGATGCTAGCGGCAACGTCTTATCTTTCGTAGTCGCCGATCTGGGCACCGGTCTAGCCAATTCGTGTGATCGAGTTCGAAGAATCTCGAGCTCGATCAGTACTGCCAAGAAGCGTTTGATGTCGATGGGCCGCCTGGAACAAATTGCGTACGGCCTAGCGATTGCCAGCCCCTATCTCGTCACCCCACTACTCGGGTTGGGAGGCTACGGGCCGCCGCCGATGAACATTGTAATTTCTAACGTGCCGGGTCCGGAATCGACCCACTATTTGGATGGCGCAACATTACAGAGTATCCACCCTGCCTCGGTACTCGAACAAGGCCAAGGACTAAACATCACGATGGCAAGTTACGACGGGCAGGTGCAGTTCGCTCTGACAGCCTGCCGAAAGAGTGTGCCTAGCGTGCACTCACTGCTCGATTTTATGGAAGACGGCCTAGTGGCGCTCGAGGCTCCGAAGTAGCGGTCCGACATTAATCTGGGCTCCCAAGTTGGTTCCCTCCTGCAGAGCGCCTTCTTTAGCAAACCCCCTACTATTGGGGGTGATGTCGACGCTCCAACAACTTGCCGGGTTTGTAGTCTTCATCTACCTGCTATGGGCTCTTCGAGTTAGAACACTTGAGTCTTCGCTCAATGCCATGGAAAGTCGGCAGCTGGCTGACTTGTTCGTAGCAGCACTCTTTTACATCTGCATGGTTGCGCCAGCTTTCCTCTACGCCAAGTATGTGGCTGGCTCGAAGTCCATCGTCGAGGAGTTCAGTTTGAGAGTTCCCGTGCACGCTGGGTTTCTTGTCAAAGTGGGCGCAGCCGCCGCTGTCTGGTACGGGCTTTTGCTTGTTGCGTTGAGGCCTCAGATTCCTTCGATGGCAGACCTTGCATATGACAGCGTCCGCCTCCCCTGGTCTGTCTTTGCCGAGGAGTGGCTGTTTCGTGGTTTGCTTCTCAGCCAGTTTAAGAAACACTTCTCTTTCTGGCGGGCAAACCTTCTCCAAGCTCTGGTCTTCATGGGAATCCACTTCTACTGGCTAATCTCGACGGACTGGACCACCTCTCAAACGATCCAGGCTTTCGGCAACGTTTTTTTGCTAGGGATTGTTTGGGGCTATGTAACGCACCGTAGTAAATCCATTTGGCCTTCGACAGCTCTGCACTGGCTGAATAATCTTGTGAACTCGGTGTTTTGACGCTCCCGGGCTATCTCGAATCTGAGAAATCAGCGCTCAGTGTTATGTTTAGTCGGTAAGAGTTTGAAGCGGGGGGCGATTAAAGGCTGGTACTTCACTACCGAATCTGGTCGCAAACCGGTCGCCAAATGAATTCGGCGTAAGAGCTTCGGCGCCCCAGAAACCCGCGTAAGCGCCAGCCCGGAGAGTAAACAGCCGATCGCAATTGTGACGAACGTTGACCTGTCGGATACTGCCTGGTCGAGAGGAAGATCAAAAAACACCGATGCTCCTATGAAAGGGACGGCCAGGAGGATCGTAACCAGCCACCAAACTCCGACAGCCCAGATCTTCCCCTTTTTCGCCAGACGCGTTTTTAGTCGCAAAACGGAAGGGGAAAAATATGCCAGTACTCTGTACGCTTGCGTCGAGCCGAGGAAAATCGGCAAAAAATAATTTAACCGGTAGCCAATTTGGTACTGAGAGTCGACGGGGCTTCGCAGGAGCATCTCCGCCGCGCCAAACACGCCTGCACTAGCAGGATGGACCCGAGTACCATCGCAGTCGACCGAACCCAGACTGGCAGCTTCGGGCGCACCTCCCGACCGGTCAGCTCTTGCGCGTAAACATCGGGCTGGCCGAACTTGTCGACGGGGTCGGCGCCGGAGTCGACGAGAAACCGAGCAGTCGCTTCAATATGGTCAAACCGTGAGCTCGGATCGTTCATGGACGTTACCAAATGGTCGTCCAACTCGGTTAGATAACTCTCGACCTTTGCGATGTACTGAAACGGTTCGTGTTTGGTCCCGGCGTCTGGTTTGGCAGATTCTCGGCTTTCATTCTGGCCCTAATTCTTCGTTAGTAGATGCGCAGGAACGCACGGTGCTGGATGTAAACAGAGTGTCGAAAATATATAGTTGGATTCAAAGGCAACATGGCTCCACGCCATTATCCTTCGCAACTGAACGCTACTATAACGTTGGCGGACCTCCGAAGCCGTCACTAGACCAATCACGACTATCCCCGGTTTGAGTTGACTCGATGGTTAGAAATCTTAGGTAGCTGGGTCAGGTGCACGCTTAAGTGGAATTTGGATCGTACAGGTTGTAGGGAACCGCTAGTTAATGCAAATCTCGGGGTGAGGGTGCCATTCGGGTAACCCCGACCCCTCCTTATTAGCCCGGCGAGTGTTGTCTAGAGGGGCACGAAACCGTCTGTTATAGACGCCATTTAGTCCGTGGTGGTCTGGGTTTGGCCTGGTCATGTCTCGTGCCAATGCTCCTCTCAAGCGCTCTCTCGTTGGGCTCTTGATAAGAGGTGTTGTGAGCGGCAAACGGGCAACTCTACTTGGGTTGTCGATACGCAGAGGTGTTGCTAAGCGAACTGATCTGAAGCGCAAAGCTAGTATGTCGATGCCTTGAAAGCGATAGTGCACACGTGCGCAGCCTTGGTCCGACGTGTTTTTTTAAGAGATTGACTCTGCCATGTCGGTCAGGCTGGTCTCGATGGGGGTTGGCTGCCAGCCGAGTACGGCCCTGGTTTGACTGTTGTCAACCTCGACTGACTTGCCTAGGAACGAGATCATGCCCCTTGTTTCCTTGTTGAATGGAGCCATTAGCTTGAGAAGAAGTGTCGGAGCTTTACAGGTCGAAACCTTGTCGTAGCCTGCCGACTTCAGAATCTCGGCCGCTTCAATCATCTTCACTGGTCTTTCGGAAGCGACGATGAAGCGTTTGCCCGGCGCCTGGGGATGGATCATGGCTGCTGCCTGCATCTTGGCAACATCGCGAACGTCGACCATGGACACAGAAATGTCGGGAATCGCTGACATCTTCCCGTTGATCATGTCCGAGATCATCGACGTGCTGGCTCCGGTAGCTTCGCCGGTCAGCGACGGCCCCATGATTCCGCCCGGGTTGATCACGGCAAGCTCCATCACGTGGGTTCCGGACTGGGTCTTGACCAAATCCCAAGCAGCGCGCTCAGCCAAGACCTTGCTCTTGGCGTAGCTTCCTACCTTGTTGGGGTCGGCCCAATCGTCGGGGCCCGTCCTGCCCGACGAGCGGTCCGAGTTGATGGCAACGGTCGAGGAAGTCAGTACCGTTCGTTTCACGCCACTTTCCATAGCCGCTTTGAGAACCCTGGTGGTGCCCTCGACAGCGGGCTTAATGAGATCATCGGGGTTGGCGGGTTCGCCAATGATGAACGGCGAAGCGACATGCAGAACATAGTCGACGTCTTCCATCGCCTGAGACCATCCGGCGTCATCGAGAAGGTCGGCTTCAACAAAACCGACTTGGTCGGCGCTGTCGGCGACCTTTCCGATCGCTGTGCGTAGCTTGTCACCCTTGTTCAAGTTCCGAAGAGTGCCGCGTACGTGAAACCTTGTCGGAATAGCTCGGCTGCGCACTGCTGGCCGAGGTAGCCGGAAACGCCGGTGACGAGAACGGTGGTGTTGTTATTATCGACTGACACGTCTTTACCTCTTCGTGAAACAACGACTAGCGACTTTTTCACGGGGCTTACAAGGAAGGGGGTCGGGGGTGAAAGTCCCTCGACCCCTCGGCAACTCTCCGGGCTGCCGTGGGCCTCAGAGAACACTATGCACACCTAGATATTGTGTTACTTTTCGGGCTTTTGGAGTAATCTGCCAAGAATTTACGAACGCCTGCCACGCGCACCTCACCAGCAAACCTCAACAACCACCAGCACTTCAAAACTTGCATCATGCGCAAGATTTACAGTACTCTTTGAATCATTCGATACTATCGCGCTTCAAAGCTAGCGCTAGAAGCAAGGTTTACAGTATGACAGTTAACGTCGTCGAACGACTTGAAGACATCCCGGCAGCCCAACGAGGCTATTTCACCCGTTCTCAGGCGACACAGGCAGGAATAGCGGACTACGAACTCACCCGCTCAGCATCTAAAGGTTTTATTCATCGGGTCGGGCACGGCGTTTACCAAGTAGTAGGTGCGCCAGACGATCACCTTAGCGATCTCCGAGTTGCCTGGCTGCGCCTACGTCCAGAGCTATCACCACGCCAACGTGCACTCCGTCCTGATATTTGGGTATCGCATGAATCGGCCGCTACCGCCCATGGGTTTGGAGTATTCCTAGCTGACACGCCTACCTTCACCAGCTCACTACGCATCCAACCACCGTCAGGAGTAAAAGTCCACCGACGCTCAGGCGGGATACCTCGACCCGATTGGACAGTCGTCGATGGTTTCACTGTCACTAACGTGAACAGAACTGCGGCGGACCTTTATGCAGCTGGGGTCGACGGAGGACACCTCGGTCGGTTCATAAACGATGCTACACAAGCAGGAGCAACAAGCCCTGAACAGTTGTGTTCCGCTGTCGGGATACCCATTAGCGAACTCACCGCTCTTGTCGACATGTCGAGCAACCCTGGAACTTCGAAATGACTAAGGAGTCGGTGTTTCCCTACGAATCACCCCCTTCGTTTGACGCTGGACTAAAAGATCGTCTTCGCATCGAGGCAAATGAGAGTATCTACAGCGTCGCTGAACTTCGCCGTCAATTCGCTTACGATCGCCTACTAGTTCGAGTGTTCGCCTCCCACCCAAACCAATGGATACTAAAGGGTGGCGGAGGATTACTCGCCCGCATTCCAGGTCAAGCGAGACACAGCATGGATATTGATTTGTTCTACGGTGGCGAGTTGAGCGCCGCCGTCGCAGAACTTCAGGATCTCGCTGCCGACGATACCTTCGCTGACTTCTTCACCTTCGATATCTCGACGAACGAAAGACTGTTCGCAACCGCAGCGAACCTCGACGTAGTTGCCTTCATCGGAAACAAAGAGTTCCAACGATTTAACATCGACGTAGTGATTTCGTCAAACATGACCAAAGAACCAGACATCGTGACTGGACTGAGACCAGTATCAATCCCTGGCCTCCCGAGCGCAGACTACGTTGTCTACTCAGTTGTTGACCATATCGCCGACAAACATGCCGCGATGATCGACACTTATGGTAAGGAAAAGCGACCGAGCAGTCGGTATCGAGACCTCGTCGATCTAGTTCTGCTAGCAACCAACCATCCTCTAGACGCAAGCGAGCTTCGAGCAGGGCTGCTTAGCGAATACGTTCATCGCAAACTCGCCAGACCAACAGCAGTGGTCGCCCCCGACGCCTCTTGGGAAACCGGGTATGCCAGACAGGCAGCTAAAGTTCCACGCCTAGCACAGCAAACACTGGATGCAGCCATAGCGGTGGCGGCCAACTTACTAAACCCAGTATTGAACAACAAGGAAATTAAACGTTGGAACCCCAACGAACAAATATGGACAAAGGAGTGAAACAAAACTCTTACCTCAAGGGCCATATGTAAATTACATCAAATGTAATTTGTGGGCGTTGAGGGACTTGACCCCCGACCCCTTCCTTGTAAGCCCTGTGAACACCAACGGCAGGTGTCGGGGAGCGTCTATTTGAGAGACGCTACTGTCGGTAACGATCGGTTGTAGATCACCATCCGCAACCCCGCAGCTCTACGACGTTGGATGACCGCTTCCGCTCAGATATTCCAACCCGTTCACAAACAACCTCGACAACCCGACCCTTCGCGGCCGGGCTCACCATTTTCCCTCCGCTACTTCCTTAAACGCCAAAACTTCGAGTTCTTTATCCG
>JAUKWC010059162.1:0-38388 GCA_032356245.1 Endocladia muricata | reverse complement strand
ATCGAGTCAAGTTTCGGAGCCCTTTAAAAGTTCTATTTAGAGCGGTGGTTCAGGAAAGGCGCTGCAAATAGAGCGTTTCGTGAAAAAGAAAGGAGACGTGCTGCATACGAAACGTACTTGAATATATTGAAAAAACTATGTTTCTACAGTCCTGTACTGTAAATCAATAAAAGTCCGCCTCATTTGTGGCAGTTGCTAAGCACAATAAACATTCGCATGATACCAAGGGGTCCGCAGTACCATCGTGTTTGATACATTGTTTTAGATCCGAAATAGAGTCTAGAGCGTAGTACTGTACGTAAGATATATACATTCAAACTTGGTACAAATTCTACTCTACCAGCAATACCAATAGTTTGATTTAACTATTCGAAATTCGTCTCAGTTGGAACAAATATGTACCAAACTAAAAACATTACCCGTCACAATAGTAACTTTTCTCAGCTGGTCGCTAGCTATTTTCATGCACCGTCGAACTTATTGTTTTCAAAATGAAGAGGGCGAGGGAGAAGGGTAGGGCAGCGTACAAAAAGTTGTTTCAGAGAGGATGCCAAAGTTGTAACTTGGGTAATTAATGGAAGTATTCAAGAAGATGTTTGAAAACAATATCGCTAGCACTCTCAATAGATCATAAAAACAAGGTATGGGCTGGGCGGCTTCTAGCCTGCCTGGTGGCATGTGCCCCGTCGCGTAAAACTTCAGAACCGGGCCAGATATTATCGGACGCTGACCCAACATGGACGTATAACCTGGCATCAAATTAGGTACGACGATAATTGCGATATGGCCCGGTTAGATAGATACAGACGAACAAAACTAAAGCTGATTGCACGCATACGAATACCGTCACTTTCTGTATACTCCTATTTTGTACCTGAAATTAAGGGCTACCCACACAGACGTAAGTCCAATCTGCTACCCAAATTAGTTAGTCTCCATGTACCCCACGGACAAGCGACTGCCTCGAGCCGTAAGATAGACCTGCATCTGACTCAGAAGTTTACAATCCCCAAACCTTACAAAGTATGGCCAAAGTAGATTTCTCGCCATACAGGCCTCTTCGTTCTTCTGCAGAAGCAATCTTCTAACGCAAGGGTTTTTTCCAGTAAGTTGCGTTCTCCCTTTCAATGACTCAGCCTGGAGAGCAGGGCGACGGGCCATTTCTTAATTTGAGAGTCCCACTAACCAAATGGAACCCCAACGGTTAGGAGTATGTCGCTACCTGACCCACGCGGGTTTCGATCCGTTTGAACAGGACCAAGAACGTACTGTGGCAGCGCCTGTACAGGTGAAAGAGACAAAAATGTACGAATCTTGGTGTCGGCATCTGTCCATGACTTCCAACGTCATCGAACTGGAAGGTAATTGGTATTGCTTTGCATCTCGGCCAAAGGAGACTCAACGTCCAGGAATGTGATTTGTAGATTATGGGAAACGAAGTTTCGGACTACTCTCTGCCCATACGTTCTGGTACTGCGGGAGCTATTAGCCAGAAATGTTGCGGTTGAAGACTATTGACTATCCCAACCGCAATTTTGATGAAGTTCAACTGCAAGGTGCCCCATCTACGTCATCGTCTGATCTAATCTTCAGCCGACAAGGTAAATGTCGCGAGGCCCTGTGCACTCTCGCACTAAATCCGAACACAACATATCTCGAGCAGAGGTACGAGGAGACTGAAGATGAAGAGTCATGAGAAGGACTTCCTGATCGCGACGTGGTCAGTCGTTAGTTTTGTTGAACTCCTATGATATAATTCCAGTTTTCAGATAGATATCGTCGTTTCTTTGCGAATCGAGACACCCTTTTCTGCGCTCGACATGTGGATTTCCTCATTTTTTTGCGATAGAAGTGGCTCGTCTTGAGATAAACGTTCAAAACTAAAGATTAGCGCACATCGACCAGAACTGTACGCCCATGAGCAATTATTGTACAGTTTCTCCATCATATCGGTCGAAATAATATGTGTGGTATCTGTGTGTTCGCTGTCTTTTGCCTTGACCATGCACTGCACTTCAGTGCCGATGGTACTTACTGCTGATACGCTCACCTATTTTATCAGCTCATGAATTCCTCGGAAATGTGGTTCCGTTAAGTGGCCAGAAGATGCCAAAAACCAAACAAATAATCAATCCATGTTCACAAAATTGATATTGTCAGCTTTATGAATTTTATCATTTCCAACTCACACACCATCGGTTCGTCAGTACATACAGCTAAATCTTGGCTAGATTCTAATTTGCACCTGGACACCAAAGCATACCAGAAACTGCATGAGTCCCCCAGCCCTTCTATGCCGACTGTTCGCTTTTAACGCGTTGTGAGAGATGATTGGTTACCGTACGATAGCTTTTTCTATTTCGGTGAAACCTTGGGCGGAACAATACGACAACTCCATAAAAGGTAAAGTGAGGCTTCCAGATAGCTACGATAACGACCATGGTACCAGTGGCGGTGATGGTACTTTGAAGTCATCATACAACGCGAACTTTCTTGCGTCAACAGATACACCCATCAGTAGCAATACGAGTGCCATTATGTCTGACAGTGAGTCGCCCGAGTAATAGAGCAGCACGTACAAGCACTGCAGAGCAAATTCGCGTGTATTTGGCTCTACGAGTAGCTTTACTATCTGTCAGATTGACGACCGCGCTGGCCATGGGGACGTGCCGTGTGAGTCGATTATCTGCAAGAAACGATGAGATCCTTGATATTGTGTAAATAACCAAGCAACCAGATTCATATTGTCACTGGTAAAAATACATCGGACTGCTTTCGAGGTAGCATACGTGTGACTGCTAATCGGAAGATATACCAGGGGGACATCGTTGAGCTGGTACTATTCGAGACGGCGATGGCGTCAGGGGGAAAGGACCAGTTGCACGCGACAGGGAATGGGAGACTATGGACGCTTGAGTAATTTCAGGCGAGCAACACAAAACAATCACAACTCGAAAGATAAAAACCTTCAGATACCGTCGGAACATCATAAGTCCCGCAGGTTGTTACTGATCGCCTTACTTTGCAGCCGTCAACAGTAGGTAATTCTCGTCAGGTTTCTGGCATGAGAACACACTGTCTGATATCCAGGATGCACATTTAGCACTACGGGTAGGACTTGCTGGGTCGCACTTCGTTGGTAGCCAACTTTGAATCAATTCCAGTCACTACCATTCGCGTACGCACTTCAGATAATACCTGGAGTGCGTGAACGCAATCATAGCTGCGGGAGGATACAGTGTAAGGTAGGGGACCGCTCTTACGGCATAAAGGAAACTTCGCATCTTTTGGAGGGTTCATGCCCTGGGTGCGACGGGTAGCCAGTAGTTTTCGTACGCCGCGTGTGCACATCTGTGAGCATGGTTATGTCGACAACACACGTACAGGAGCCTGCTGGTTTGTACGCATAGCCGTGAATGCTCAGTGGCCGAGATACTACTGTTCAACACGTTTGCACGTACTGCTTACTGTAGTTTTTGCGGTGCATATGAGTTGGGCCGCTAATTAGTCAGGGCTGTTTCTCCAATTGGTGCAGACGTACTTTACCCTGGTTGTTTTCTACAGTAAATTCATTCTCGCTGCTTGAGTTGATGAACGACGAAGAATAATAAGGACAGCAATACTTCTGTTATTTGCTGGGGTGACGTAAGTGTCGGCGCTCGAGAGAGCATATATGAATCAGGGCAGAGTTGCAGTAGCCATATCCCGATAGTTGTCATTTGTGTTGGAAATTCTCGATGACATGGGGTAGAAAGGTATGTTTACACTGCATAGTTAGGACGAGGCGCACATAAAAAGAAATACAAAGGATTTGAAGTGCTCTGCACCGGTAGCGGAGAGCTTTAAAAAAAAAAACTCGCGCTGATTATCTGTGCACGCCGCCGCATCATAAGACAAGAAAACTCGTTGCTCGGGAAGTTTCGTTGTCATTAAGGTTCCGACCAAGATCTGACGAGGCGGTTTGACGCGCCGCTGCGGTTTATATACAACCTGATGCTGGTTCTTGCCCTCCACAGTTTTGCCACCGAAGCTCGAAAGAACCCTAAACCGTTTCCAAATTTCAGAGATTTCCGATGAGAGGTACTGAAGTTTTGATGGATATTAATTCTGACCACTCGTTGTAATAATTGGCGGAGAGAACTTCCCACTGTCATTCCCACACAGCCATTATTGGTCGTATGTATACAACAGCAAATCCATCTTTCATCATGAGCATTTCCGCGTGTGTAAGAACTGCACTCAGTTTCGTGCAAGCAAAAGTGCTCACATGCGGAGCTATCGTCTTATGCTGAGTGTGTACCAAGCAAGAGCGCTGCTCGTGGAAAACGTTGTAGGTGTCCATCCTCTCACTTCATTCGTCAGGCGTTCTCCATGTGGCTATGTTTACGTACCTCACAGAAGAAATCGCGAATAGCGATCTTGGGGCGCCATATTGGACACTAGGAGGGCCAGGACCCACTCTTCTGCAGATTGCATACAAACATGTTTGGGCAAATTTGCCAGCATACCTAAGAATAGCACCTGCTTTGCCGATTCTGTGCGCCTCAGTCCCTGCAGATTCAATGCCAGTTTCCGCTGACGTCAAATGCTCTCCCGGCACACCGACGTGTGTGATTTCCGCCACAGCTCTTCGCCACTATGGACGATAGAGACTTCGATGCCATTCCCCCTTCTCTGACTTGCTGCGCACCATGGACTGAAGCCTCAGTACTACGCTACGACCTGCATTCTCTGCTATTGACTCTACGGGAAAAGGTCCTTATAGATCGGACATGCTCAGATAGGTCTCATCGTCTCTGGAGATACCAATCAGTCCTCAGTAGCTACTGCCGTGAGCCTACCGAATCGAAGGACATCGTCAGCACTCGGTCAGGCACAAAAATCAGCCAGACCTGCCACCATTGCGAAGTACCCTCAAATCTCCTCGCGTCCTCCGCCTCATTCCTGCCGCGCAACGATCAGTCAACGGTCCGTCTTTACAGAAAAGCGACTGACTTCAAGGCCGATACCGTTCCTCCTATGTTGGTGGCCAAGCCGGCGAAAGGACGAGCCGCCAGCCCATAGGCACAGCAGATCGTTGCCACCTCCTGCCTGCGAGAGTGGCCATCCTTTCTGGAAACATGTACGCTGTTCTCGTGCAAATCTTGTCTCAGTATGCATTCACGTTTCGGTTTCGAACCGCTGTACAACATCCACCTGGGCCCCTCCAAGCAAATCAAGACCTGCGTATTTCTCGGGTTTCATACTTCTCTCCTACTGACGTACAAAGCTCTCGCCAGAAACTGTCGGAAGTAATTCAAAATCATCTGCACTGCTGTACCTCGCAGAGTCACTACAGTTTGGGCTGGTGTTCAGAATGACCTAGACATTTCCGGCCTACACCTAGAAATCTGCACTCTGCGAAAAGGCCGTCACCTCAATGTACTGTACACAAACGAAGGAGTCTGCGGCATGCCGGGCTCAAACCGGTACAAGTCCAATGATACGATATTGTCCATCATCGCATTATTCATCGACCGGTGCTGTGATGAAGCTGACTCCGCGTTCCTTGCATCGATTACCGCTCAGCACTCAGATTTTGCAGGAGTTAACTCGGTACAGGAAATCGAAGAGCGTTGGGGCTTCGCTGATGTGCAGAACGTAGAGGATCTTGTCAGTAAGTGTAAAGCCACTATGTTCCACATCGTTCGGGGCCCCCATGCGACAAAGCTCGAAACCCTCAAGATTTATCTCCTCACCCAGCTTCCAGAAGACATCTGCAACTTTAAAGGCCCACAACTTCCAGATGCAGGCATTTCTGAACAACCTCACACCCCTTACAAGCAACCGTATCACTGGGTTTCTAAGTGGAGGGCAACGGTCATGGACGAAACCGCCCGCTAAGTTCATCACTCGGAAAACCTTGCTGTCTCTCGAACTCAACTCGTCTTCGTCTCACGAGCGCGTCGCGCGACATCTCCACACAGGAATCCAAACGATGGTCGTGGGGGGCTCCCTGCTAGGGAAGGTTTCAGATTGTACCTCCTCGAACTGTCTCGCTAGCTGCGCGGAAAAGCTTCCGATATCTGCATGGACCTTGTTAGCCGGCTAGGTGAACCGCGCACTACTGTGCTACTGGACCGCGTCCACGTCGAACTTCTCCAGAAACAGTCGGTCGACACATCTGCCACTCTCCCAATTATTATCGGCTAACCTGCCCGTGTCCTTGCCCGCCTCAGCCTTTTCGTCTGCGACTGTGATCCGAACCCTAATGTTACTTGAATGGACCCGGTGTGGAAACATGTCGTTTAACGCGTTTATGCAGATAGCGGCTTCGGCGTAATGAGACGGCTGCGGTGCAGTCTCAATCTCATGGCCGCTGACGTTGAATGATGTGCAGATACCGGTCGAATGGCCCTGATTTATTTTCCTTCCATATGTATGGACACAGGTCAGTGCAACCTGCTGATTATGCCTCTGTGCGGCACATGGATTATGTTTTATCAAATGAAGTTGTTCATGACATATAGAAATGCGTCTGCCTGCTGGCACCTACGGATAGAAGTGTAAATCGTGCTGAAAGTCCTGTCCCACTGCGATAGATAAATTCACGATGGCATCAGACTCCTACTTTTTTTTTTGGCCTGGATAGGGCCTCGGACATAATGGACAAAGGCCACGTGGTGCTGCCAAATTTCCAAATTCCCGGTTTCACCCCTTAGGTCCGCTGGCCGTACCATTGCTTCTCTATTAACAAGTTCTACCGAGACCTTGATGTACAGCCATTCCTACATCAACAATCGCCTCCAATGCAAACGGCCTCCTCTTCGCACTAGCAATTAACGCAAGAAAAGAACGGTATATTAAGTGAGATACCGACATACGAGTACTGCTCGATACCATCCGTATATTCTGGGCGCAACCAGTGGCTCGCTCTCTACCCCCCCAAACAACACCCGCGCAATGAGCGAGCTAGAGGTTGTCTGTATTTTCGGAAATGGATGCCGGCGTCCCCTGAACACAGGAAGAGGCATAGTAGTATCCGGGGTTTACTGCACATTTTGCAGTTCGAAGTCTAGTATTCCTACAACCAGACATCCACGACGTGGACGTCCAGGTCCAGTGTTATTAGACTCAGACTTGCACCAAGTGGACGTCCAGGACAAATAATACCAGACTTCGAACCGCACCCTTCGAAATTTCTGGTCTAATAATACTAGCGCACATAATGCGGCCTGTGGAAGTCCGCGATGCAGTTGCACTGCGCAGCGCACTGCGCGGTGTGGAAGCTCATCCCCAGTTTTATTGCACCACAACTGTACATAGTGACACAAAACCGAACGTTTACTGCGAGCGGTGAACGTCCGGTCGCAGTCCACTACAATCCCGTGCTGCTACATGAGTGGTCCGTCTAGAGTGTTTGGACAGACATACGTTTTCACCATCATGCCCAACCATCACCCCGACTCCCTCGCCTTCTCCACCTCCAATGACCCTCATTCTCTGCATTATATCGCACACTACAAAATATCGCCACTTTTGAAAGACGCCTCCCATCCCGCCGACCATGCCTCTCTGGTTCTACACCGCACTCCATCATCACCCGCACTTCCTCACCGTCTCCACCCCCAACAGCACGCACTCCCCGCATGGCATCGCACACCATATTCGACGCCACTGTTCAACGACACCACGCATCCCGCCCAAAACCTTCGCGCCCGCGAGAATACCGTTCTGAATATGCGCTGCTTTCCTATGTACGCCATCGCATCACAAGAAAAAACCGGGGGTAAGTACTTTCTTTTGACGGCAGGGTACCTTTGCAAATTTGACGAAATGGAGTCGCGCGTCGCTGCGGACTGAATTGGGCCTGTGGCAGATTCTCGCCTTCCACATTTTCGTCGCCGTGCATTCCAACTACCCTACAAAGTACGAGTTATTTGAATATTTCAATTAGAGGTATTAGAGTATCTCTGCTTTTCGATTCCCACCCCTCCTTGTAGTAGCCATCTCCAAATGCATGATCTTCTCTTGTCGACAAAGCCATGGTGTGCATGTGTGTCGAATGGCAGGTCCCGTCTTCCACCTTGACGACTTTCGCGTGCACAAGACCTGCACTAGGTTTCGCGAACACGGGAATGTTGCCGACCAGGCCTACCGCCTTGTACTTGGAGAGAAAATGGAGGCAGATCCATCCGTAGAAAACGTCTTACCTCTCCGTTCTCCTCCTACCGCCAAACTTTCTCCTTGCAGCCAAATTTGCCGGTCCTCAATATGCGCTGCGAGTATCGGCCGTGCGTCTACTCGTCTTCCGACGCGTACTCCCTTTCGAAACACGAGCAACAGTGTCACTTCGGTACACTCCGACCTGTCGAGCTCGTCCTTACTTCTCGGCAAGGTTCACCCACCCCAAAACCACCTATCCACTACGATGAGAGCGTCCTTTCTGATGAGGCTCCGGCGCCTCCTTTTCCCTTCCTTCCATTCGTGTGTCACCCTGATGCAAAACTAACTACAAGTGGGACCAACCTCCTCATACGATATATCGCAGTTTCTCTTTCCGAGGTAGAGAGGACTGCCGGCCCGCGCACGGTTGACGAGATCATCTCTGTCTTGAGGGATCTTGAATTTTCTCTCGCCTGCTTTGGAGACTGCATTCGCTCCTCACAAGACCGTCGCTCCGCCACACTCGCTCTTGTCAAGAAGGAGCTTCACAATCCGGCCTTCTCCGCAACTCGTGTATTGGACCACAGTGGTACGTCCTTCGGAACTGCCTACTTCCGGGACCCTGTCGAGATCCTGCGGAGGCATGTAGCGCAAGCTAATAAAGAGTCCTGCTACTTCCGCCCTTGTGATGACACCCTGGGCAGCGACACGAATCTCTTCGCGCATCCCTCGCAGACTGACGTGCACCGATGAGTTTGTCAAGACCTCACGAGAGAGGTCATGGGTACTGAGCTCGAGGGTGTTATCTGGGACACCGGAACGTCGGGGATCCACTCGGTTGTAGGTTGCAAACAGATATGTACGGATAGATCTGCCATTACACTTAAGAACAGCGCCCTCGTTACGTACCCTGTGCATCTCACTCGCCTCAACTTCACTGCCTCTTTCTGCCGACGCTGCACAATTTCACGACGCGTTGTCGTTGGCAGTCTTCTTCTCCAGCTCAAACCCACTGTGGACGAGAGAGAATTTGTCGTCTTTCCACCTTCTGAGACTACTCGTGCACCAGCCACCAAAAGCTCCATACTACACTCCGTCCTGCACTTTCTGCTATCGCCTCTGTATGAGAGAACTCTGGGGCGCTTCACATTTTCAGATGCCTTCCATCATCCCTGGAAATGTCGCCCAATCCTCATCAGGTACTGTTGCGACATACCCGAGGCGAAGGGTATCACCAGCACTCAATCAGGCACAAAAACCAGCCAACCCTGCCACCGTTGCGAACTACCTTCAAATCTCCTCACTTCGTCCACATCAATCCCGCCGGGCACCACGCAGTCCACCATTCATCTTCGCAGAAAAGTATGCGACCTCGAGGCCGACGCAGCTGCTCATGCATTGTAGAACAGGCCGCCTCAGGCACGATATGCCACCGCACATGCTCAACAAACGCTCGCCACCTCCTCCCTGCGGAAGTCCCCATCCTTTCTAGAAACATGCCCCCTCCTTCCGTCCAATGCTCGTCTCGATATGCACTCCATTTTCGGTTTCAAGCCGTTGCACAACCTCCACCTCGGCATCTACACGCTTATCAAGACCAGCATATTTCTTTGGCTCGACTCCCCTGTCCTATTCGCAGCGCAAATTTCCGCTGGAAACAGTCGGAAGTAGCTCAGGACCATCCGCACTGCCCTCTTTTCCAGAGTGAACACAGCTCTGGCTGCCAATCAGAGGGACTCTTACATTCCCGCTTTAGACGCCGACTTCTCCGCCTCCAAAGAAGGCAGTCGCCTGAACGAACTCTACCGAAGTGAAGGGGTCTGCGGCACGCTAGAGGCCGAACACTACAGGTCCGTTGACATGGCCTTTCCAGTTAGCGCAGGAATCATTGACCGTTGCTGTGATGAAGCTGACTCCGTGCCCCTCGCGGACAGGGACTAAAGAAGCACTGGAACGTCGCCGAGGTTCAGAACCCTGAAGACCGCGTCAATAAGTTTAAAGCCTTCATGCTGCACATCTTTGCGGACCACCACCCCACCAGGGTCAAGTCCGTCAAGGCTCATCTCCTCGCCCACCCTGGAGATGACATCCACAGCTTGGGACGCCTACATCATCTAGGTGCGGACATGAATGAACAATATCACACTGCATTCAAGTAGGAATACCGCCGCACCACCGCACCTCCAAGCGAAAGGGCAACGGCCATGGACTAATCCGCCCGCCGAATCCCGAACTCCGAAAAACTTGCTGCCCTTCGAAGTCAAGTCGGCCTCATCTCCCAATCTCGTCGCCTCACAACCCTGCAAAGGAATCTGAACGACAGGCACGAGGCGCGTGTTGTCATGGAAGGATTCAGAATGTACCTCCGCGAACTTGCTCACTTCAGAACCCTCGCCATGCCGCTTCGCGGAAACAAAGAAGGTCGCCCCACGGCTGCGTTGCTCCAATCACTACGCGGAGAATCTCCCGACACCTGCATCGACCTCCTTGTTCAGTATGATAATGAGGGCACCACTGTGCTGCTGGACATTGTCCGCGCCGAGCTTCTCCAGCGATATTCGGTCCACACATGTGATACTCCCCACATTACTATTGTTAAAAGCCGTTGCGTTCTTGGCGACTTCTGTACTTACATCAACGACTATGATCTAGACCTGAATGTCATTCGACTCGACCCAATGCGGAAAAACGTCATTCAGCGCGTTTAGGGAAATAGCAGGTACGGCCCGACGTGACAGCAGCGAATCAGCTTCGTGCTCCTGGGCGCTGGCGACGAAGAACATAGAAACACTGTATGGGTGGCCCAGGTTCAGTGTCTCCTCCGTATGTATGCCACTGAATCACTGCAACCTACCGAGTATGCCTTTGTTCGGTACATGGATTGTATTCTACCAATCGACGCCGATGATGACACTCCGCAATGCGTTTACTTGCGTTGGCCTACAAATGAGAATGTAAATCGAACTGAAGGTCCCGTCCCGCTCCCAGAGATGCAGCGGCGAGGGTGTCAAGCTCCTGCTTCTCCCTAGTTTGGCTTGTGCAAGGCCTCCGCTATCATTGGGACAGCTCACGTGGTGCGGTCAAATTTCCACATCCCGCCTTTCACTCCTCAGCTCCACTGGCTGTACCATCACTCCTACATAAATAGGTTCTAAAGAGACCCTGATGCACGGCCAGTCCTACCTGAACCCTCGACTCCAACGGAAACGCTATTCTCATCGCACTAGAATGAAACACACAACAATAGTACCATCTTTTCAGTGAGCTACCCAGTTACAAGGACGGTTTCCTCCCTTCTCTCTCTTCCGTGCGTCGACAGGTACTCGTTCTCTGCGCGAACAACAGCGCGCTGGGAAGAATCCAGAATTGTGGCCGGAATCCGTCACGGGCCAGACGCGCCGTTGCGCAGTTAATAATGTCCCTCGCTTGAGTCTGCACGTGCAACGTGGCAACTGACAACACCGCCAAGCATGCAGGAGATGTTGTCCGAAATCCACATCTTTCGTGCCGCCACATAAAACTTGTTCGCTGAACCCACCTTCACCACGTTTGTGGATAGTCCAGGGGCGCATGCTGACAAATACCCGCCATCCTCTTCACCAGACCGTTCCATCCCCTCATTCACATACTTACACAACGACCCCTCAACTGTAGAGCCATACCAAGACCTCTCGTGCCGAACAATGCGGCATGAAACGCTGCAAACGCTGCATATTATCTACGCGGTTGCCAAGGGCAGGTACTTGGAAAACGTCGGGCTGCAACTGCGTTTGTGCTGCCCGCCATGGCCCTCACCATGCTACAGGCATGATACCACTGTTGCCAGGCAAGTGTCCAGACTTGCGAGTTGCATGATAGACCCGGACGCGGACGTCCCATCGTGTCAAGCAAGCTACCCTCGGAACTCGTAAACGACATGTCTCCCCACGGAATTTCGATATGGTACGTCACCCACGTCAATATCACACACCTCCTTCGGTACAGAATGATCACCGTATGCTAGATCTTCGACCTTGCTGAGTCGCCACCACGAGAAGTCTGGAGTCCCTTGCTCCCCTTCTGAACTTATCAGCCTCAGCCGCGCTTGAAATGCCTCAGACGAGCGCTCCACCCGCTTGCTGTTCGAGACAAACGTGGTCTTCTGCGACATCAAGAAGAAATACCCCAGGCATTGGAACAGCTTGTCCCTATCGTTCCTCTTCTGCGCGCTCATTATGTCACAGGTTTTCTGCCTGATCCTTGCACATTGAGCATAGACTGTTGAAACAGTCTCTTCGCACTCGCGGCAGGATTCGGAGTCCAAAAGCAAGGATGACCAATCGGCGGTGCCCAGCTCTGCACGCACCATTCCAACACGAGCTGTCGCTTCATCGTAGTAGGAACGCGTATAGTACTTCTTACGATTGGCAAAGGCCATCGTTAGAATTGGCATGACACCCTCCAGGCCGTCCGCGGGAAGCTCCCTGCTCACGCGCGGCTCATCGCAACCCGCGCAGTTCCGGACTGGAATAGAATTAGTTGGGTCCAGCTGAGCAGTTTCGCTGTGGCCCCGTTGCAGAATCTGCTCCTCGATCGTCTTGGCAATTCCAGAGGGCTTTGGCCGGGCTGGTGCATACACTTGCGACTCTGACCACGTCCGGTTCCGGCACGCGATGTGGCCTGCTCCGTGCTACCGAAAATTCCGCGAGCCACGCGTAGGCTCTTGTTCTCCTCCTTGATATCCGTCAATTCGGCTTGTAGTCGCTGGAACTCTGAAAGCGTTGCCCTACTCGTCACCGGCACGTCAAGAGGCTCTCGATCGGCCTGACGTACCCGATCCCTGTAGTCGTTGACACTTGTCTTCAGAGCAGCAATTTCTTGCTCGTGCGCCCTAACCTTGTTCGTTTGCTCAGCAAGCCTCGTGTGTATCTCTTCGATCTGCTGACGCGAGATCGATTGTGAGCGGGCTTCAGCGGAAGTTTCAGCCCTTGTCCGGACGGCATGGGCGGAAGTGGTGACGAAGACATTCTCACCCCCGATGCACCGGGAGGAAGCAGGGTCGCACAACGCAGTTGCCCCGCTCGACGCCGGATGTGGGACCGCTCAGGGGCGGCAATCTGGGGCGTGCGGAGGCGCGGAGTGGACGCGATTCCGGGCCGGAAGGTGAAGCTGCCTGTCCACGAGCTGCATTCAGATTGAATAGACGCACAACAAGGACGCATCTGGTTCGTAGCATGCCCTCGTGGAACTGCCAGTGTTACAGTTGCACAGTGAGTCGCCAGAACAGTGACAGCATCTGGTTGTTCACCCTCTGGACCAAGCATTGACGCCGCCGGTGTCGTCTGGGGCCGCACGACCCCCGTTAACCTGCCTACCGGGTGAGACTGAGTTGCACTGATTTCGCGTTTCGGTGCGATTAAATCGACAGACGCAGCCGGGGCATCATCCTCCCCCTACCGCTGCACTTGGGTGCGCTTGCGAGAACGCTGCACCGAAACAGCCTTTCTCGTCCATCTGCCCGGCGAAGCCATCGATGTAGAGCCGCGCCACAGGCAGGACAAGATAGACAGAGGCTCGGTGATAAGGACCAGGTCGAATACAACGTCGCAATTGTTGTGAACTGAGCAGTACAGGTACCAGCGAGCAGCCCGCACTGTTAGTGGGGCCGTTTTGAATTCATGCACACCCGAAGAGTACCCGTTGACGTTTCAAGTATCATAAGCGTCAACGGCAGGACTAAAACAAGGGGTTGGGGGCCTGCAAAGGGGCATTCGAGAAAGTAACGGAACTCAAAGTAGTGGGGTGTCACTGATGACAGGGTCTAAGATATACAATGTGAAAATACATGGGCATATGGATGTTGTATTTCATATTGGACTTCGCACTTCCATCTGCGCACGTGTTTTCACATGTGTAGATCTGAGTCACTGTCACTAGTGACACCCCCCTGGTCTGAATTTTCATTCCTTCTCGAACCTCCTGTTCTTCCTATAGCGGCCCCAGAATTACCCACTTTTCTGGGCGACATCTCTTGCGTCTGAGCCCAAGTCTTTCTCAGCTGCTATGTTTTGGCCTGCTCGCCCTAAACTGGCTCTAAAACTGGCATGTAGTGTTTAAGTTTGTTTATCTGCACGCTATTTTGGAAGATCCTATCACGTAGTTAGAACTTAATCTATCTCCGTGGTTTGTGAACACCTCCTCGCCATTCAGAATCTCAGGCGTCGCACGGATCATAATGGTGCTTGGTGAGCGTTGTGCTCTCCGCCCCGATTCCCCTCGATCCTCGTAAAACTCCACGTTCGTGTCTTGCGCTCTAGAAATACCGCTGTTTCGCTCCTCCTCATCCCCAGGCAAGTACTGGACATCATTCACAAACTGGCCGCACAAAATGGTGCCAGTACGATGTACACCTTCTGACTTGGACCTTCACGGGACTCCGCCCGTCCTACCACGAGAAGTGCTACCCGTTTGAAAAGTCCTTTGTCTACCCCCAATATTCCACCCCCGTAGATCCTCGTCGTCTCCCGGGTGTGCTCACGCAAGTCTGCGTACAGGAACGCCCCATAGAAGGGGAAGATCGTCTCTCATTTTGCGAAGAGACTGCCTGCAGACACCCCGAGTACCCACACCTTTGTACTTCACCATCGGCGTACGCACCACCGCACACCTCGACATCGCTCCCAACACCAATAATGTTAGCGGGTCGTATGTGTCCAGCAGTGCGTGGTTCTCCGCCTGCCAGCTGTGCACCGACGGCCGTGAATAGCGCAGCTAGAGCATGGAGTCCCTGGCATAGCTCGCAATAAACCAGACTATGTAGGCCGGTTGATGTTGGTACCGGGGACGCGCAGCGGGAGCATCGACAGGGCGCCTCCCCTTCCTGGCAGATACATTCCGTTTCACACCAGCCGAGTACCTTGTCGCAAGCTCCACAGCCCGCGGAGTGCCACCAATGTCGCATGCGGTGTTCACAATGCTCTCGCGAAACTCCTTAACCAAGCTCAGTAGAGCTTGACTGACGCAGTCGTCATCCTTGTCGCGTTCCACGAACCGGCGATGACTCGGAAGCCGTAGGCATGCTTTTGCAGTCGCGCAGGTACCCCTGAACAGGTCCACCACAAGGCCCCCTCGTGTGGACTACTGCAGTACTAGCTCGCTCATGTGCTTGACGCTCTTCTGCTCAGGTCGAAGCATCTTCACGCGACTCACTTCGTCAGCTCTTGTCATGAACTCTCTGGGCTCCAACTGCTGGATCCCATCCATACAGTTTGTCCAGGCTGCGTGCAAAGGCCGCAAATACACGATGCTTTGGTAGCATACCCTGGCAAACTGCTTGTCAAGCGGCATATACCTTCGCCACAAGTAAACAGCGTATTGCGTAACTGAGGCGTGCTCACAGCCTTTTATACCCGGTTTTTGCGTGTAGTGACCTCGAGCTGGGACGCGGTCCATCGGCCGGACCTCCGCCTTGAACACGAAGTCCTTCTCCCGCCTCCAAGTCGACGAACTGGCCGCGTCACTCATCTCGTCGTGCACCCCCCGGCAGTAACGCTTGAGGCGCAAAAGCCACATGCCGAATTCTGTACCGCTACAGAAAATGATTCCGTGGCCGGTTTTGGCAAGCAGCGCGTCGGATATTGGGATGGTGGCTTCCTTTTCCTTGCGAGTGAAGACAACATGGGCAGACTTGTCCGCACCCCACTCGCTTTTGGCGTTCGAAGGAGATTCCGTCAACAGCAGCTGGTCTAAACGCTCCAGGCACTCAACCGAGCCGTCAGCGTGATGATTGAGGAGGTCGTGAAAAGTGCAGCTGTGGACACGGCATTCCGACTTCATCACGTCGAGCAACTCTGCGAGAAGGTCCGTCGAAGGATTCTCCTCGGGGGGCGACTCTTCCCACACTTTCTGCAGCGGTGGAGACGGGCTAATACGGTTGTCTGATTTGTGTGCTTCACGAAAGGGGTCGTTTGGCTCCAGCACTAATAAGTTTAGAGTGGACCGGAAAGCCGTACTACCTTGCCCCGTACGACTGTGTGCTACCATATCCCCTACTTCGTTGTCGCTACCCTCCAGCTCCAAGTCCATATCACCTTTCAGCAAGGAACACTGGACGAAGAGGCTGAGCGGGTAGTCCCAAACTGGACGTGGTGCTCGCCAGTGTCACCCGCTGACGACGACGCGGTCTTCTGTCTTTCGGATCGGCATCCGCCAGCTCCGAGTCCACCCCGATAATCTCTGCCTACGCGCCATCACCTTCGGGGGCTTCACGTTGAAGCCCCAAGACCCCCCTGGGTATCCGTACCCAAGTCGGCAAAAACCCTTGGCAACTTGTCATCGCGCTACTCAAAGCGGTCCAGATATGGCCAGTTGCTGCCGTGCTTGACATCGTACAAAGTTTCGTTTGCAACGATGGCTTGCGAACTCGACAGGAGCAGGCTGGTAACCGCCCGCATTGACGCGTCCTTCTCAGCAGTTCGGCCCCAGGCTATCGTACTGCTTGTATTTCTCCTCCAGACTTGCTACCCCATTCCCTTCCGGCGTGGTCTCCTGCGTGATGGGTACAAAGCCATCAGCGTGTGACTTCAAAGCAATAAAGTGCTGAACACGGGGATGAAACAGAAAGTAGGTTGCGACTAACGGCTGGCACTCCGAAACTCCCACTGCCTGCGCTAGCTCCGTCGACGCCCGACTTAACAGCAATACAGAAAACTTGAAACGATTGACGCTGTGATTTCACTTCTTCGAAGCGAATACACGTTTACTGCCGAGTCTCGAGTGGCACACGTTGAATACGTAGATGAACATAAGATCCTCGAAGGTTCTGGGGCGGACAGCAGAAAAAGCTTCTGGCAGAACTACTTCCCGAACCTTGCTGACCTTGGAGGGAATGAACTTGGTGCCAACAACAATGTACACCCCATAGTTCGTCCAGCTCGAGGCCGCATCAGTGATTTTCCCAGTCCTCTCGTCTGTTCGGATCAGCAACACGATCGATAGCGCTGCGGGCACAATTTGCTTCATGCACTCGCTGCCAAGCCCGCGAGAGACCCGGTCGTCGCTCTCGATAGACATGGGGAAGTCGCGACTAGGGTTGCGCTGCTTGCTCTTTACTGCTGCAGCTTCCGTGATCGTCATTGAGGCCTCATCGTTTGCTGCGGTGACAAAGTGCAAGAAGGTCGACATGTGGAACTTTGTGAGGTCATACTTCGCGTTCACCTTGGATGAGGAGAGAACGGCAATGAAGGCAGGCAAGCACACGCCGGCCGTCCCGGGCCGGCTGATTTCAGTCGGCGCCATAGTTACATTGCGATGAGAAACAAGACAGGGAAAGAACCCCAGGAACGTTGGGGATGGAAGGAGGGAGGGGCAGAGCTTCGCCAGCAAAGCGAGGAAAACCACGTGGATCAAAGTACAGGGAGGAGAGACGCGGTCGAAGCAACGAAAGCAAAGAGGACCACGTCGATATATGGGTATCGCAAGGGTCTGGGATGCCGTGCTGTGAGAGCAGGTCTGTGCCATTTGTGTTGCGGACAGGGAGGGCTGCGGCGAGGAACACGACATATTCCCACACGGTCACGTTTCTGTTCCGTAACAGCAGTTATGAACAGTGGCGCCCCCTTCACGAAACATGGACATGTAAGTACATTATTGAGGGTCTGGGGGGAGGGTCATCACTGACAGGGGCTGGGATCTACACATGTGAGAGTACATGAGCACATGGAGGTGAGAAATTTAATTTGAATAACAACATCCATTTGTCGATGAATTTTCAAATGTGCAGATCTCAACCCGTGTCATTACTGGCACCCCAGCGATCTTATAAATTACATACTTGTGAAACGTGAAATGCAGCTATTGCCGCGTGCTCAGAATTGCTTCGTTTTGTGCGCGACGATAGTTGCTGCTAACCGTCCCCGTTCAACCTTTCCTGGTTGCGGCGTACGTATCCTTGCCGCCGTGCCACTCTCTTCTGTCATTCTTTCCATTCTACATCGTCACTAGTGCACCCTTCCCCGCACACAAATCCTTTCTCGTCTTCTTCGCTTCACATTAGAAAGTCCGTCCTTCTTTATTCCCATTGTTGATCCTGTCTCGTAAGTGGCGTACTTCCGAAATGACCGACAACCTTCCCATCACGATCTCCACCCGCGACTCGCTCAGGTCGGCAACGACACCGCAGTCAGGGGTACAATCGGAGCCGGAATCTCAGACAGCAGCGACATGAGAGGAGTTGCGGGCCGAAGCGGGCGTGCAGCCATCTCCAACAGAGTTGCCACAACACAATTGCCAGTGCCGGGGTGCCTTAGCCCAGGCGCTTTCTTTGTCCGACAGCTCTCTGACACCAGAGACTGTGGATGGTGAGAACTCCGATGTGATTGCCATGGTGGTCGAGGAGCAGCCGGCATCGTGTCGATCTTTCTCAAAGGCTGACTGCGAGTCCACCGAGGTCTACGTATACATTGCGCAAACCATACAGCTGCAACACGTTCTTCGCGAAAGCAGGGACACCACAATCGAAGGCCTCCGGGCCAGCATGGTTGAGCGCGGCTACGAGTACGACCTTGGCGTCATGTCGGTCACAGTGCGACGGTGCGACAATCCCTCGCTACTGGATATCGCTCACGAGACCATCAAGGACCACACGGTGTTGTGTGGAGGTGTGACGTCTGCTATGTTGGACGGTCTTGATCGCCGCGAAGCTGTCTTTAGGCTGAAAGAGGAAAAGGACGGCACAGCATGGGCTCGCGGGCGCCTCAACGTGCGTCTCACCCACCAACAGGATGGATAGGACATGACGGATACGGAAACCATACCCCATGCGTCGCAGCAGAACACCCCCGGCGGACTGGGTCGCATCGGCAAGTGTTCTTCTACTACCTCATGGGTATCATCCACTTCATGCAGGCTTCGGACGTGGAGAACGACACGGACCCACCGGCGTTGACTGAGAAGAGAGCTGGGGAAGCAATGACGAGGGCCATTCTGCTCCCATCAGCCGGCCTATCTGCCTACCGCCGCTACGTGCGCGTAGCTAAGATTTTTCTCCGGTACTCAGGGCTCGTCAAAGTGTTGCGCGACCTGACCTTCCATTCCTCGATATCTAGGAAGCTTGACGTCACTCACCTTACTGACCAGCATCTCTGGTCAGAGAGCCCCCGGATCGTAGCTCTGTTCATGACTTCCGCGTTGTGGTTCATCAAAAACGTGCACCGCGCCGGAAAGTCTGAATCTGAAGCCTTCTTCGCGTGCGCGCGCCAGTTTTTCCAAGTCTGCGTAGACTTGTTCGGGAAATATGGCAAGGCGAAGGGCCTCAGTTTTGACGACTGTCTGGGGACTGAGATTGCTCGATCGAAAGTCCTCAGAATTTCTAGCAAAGTGCTCTATCTGGACGAGATGGGCCTCATCTTCAAGGAAGACAACCACTCGGCACAAGATCTGGAAAAGCGCAAAAAGGCACGTGCTACGCGCTTCGGGAACAAGGTAACTGAACACTTTGCTCCCGTGCTCAGGAAGCATGCCGCTGCGGCTGGCTTGACAACCCCAATTGATGTGCCTTCTACACGGCACTCTGCTCGGCGTACTCCTGCTTCCCACTTGACTACGCTCGAGCCTGCAGTCCGCGCGCGGAAGGCCCCAGGAAGTGATGCCCGCGAGAAAAGCGCTTGCAAAGGAGACAACTGCTGCACTCTCCTCACGGCCAACGCTAAGACTTGTGGAGATTGTGCAGTCTGGGAACCCTGGTAGAGTGAGAGGGCAGTAGGGCAGTCGAGATGGGGAGTCGCTGAGAAGACGAAGGCAGCCCAGGAGAACATGGGCCAACGTAAAGGTGCTCCACAGATCATCCACGAGAAGGTTTCGAACCAGATTCCGGTTGGCACTGCGGCCAAAACCGTGGTCCTTGAGTAACATCCGACACTTGGGAAAATCTGGCATACGTCGGCCCGCCAGATCACGAAGAAAAGGAGTCGGGACTGTGGATGACGAAATACCCGCACCCCATGCTGTGGTTGCTTCTCATCCACATACCCATTGAGCAACGGGGGCACTTGTACCTCTCCGTCATGACCGTCGTAGCCATGCATCGGCTTCAGTACTTCATGGGGAGCTACGTGTACTTTACCGAGCTTGAGGGTATCGGTGTGGGTCTGGACATCTGGGAGCCCAACCGGCTTCAGAAACACTTTTGGAGGGACGTAGCAGACGGGGGTGATGATTGGAGCAGAGAATATGCCTCCTTTGAGAGGCGACAAGGAGAGCTGCAGCGCCTCGGCTGCACATGTCTTGTCAATTTCGCGGACTCCAGCGGCATTCCGCGCGGAGGCCTCGAGCCCCTCGTGTTGACGCCCAAGTGGAGACTTTCCACCAAGGAAAGGTTGTCTTCGTTCACTGCGAGCACAGTCAACCAGGGGAATGCACTGAGACAGGGGCCAAATGAGACCTGGTGAAACCAGATCCTCAAAGAGGGGGAAGGTGAGGGGGACGCAGCAACCCGGGAGGTGGGGATCGCCCGCTACTTCAGTACACGGAGCCTGCTGATGGAAACCTGCCAATCCAGAGGGGATTGGTTGTGGACTCCGCCAAGGCGTGCGCAGCTGGACGCATGGGTGAGTCAGGTTCCTGCCTGCGTCGTTCTTAGAAAGACGTCTGGCAGGAAGCTGTTCACACCTAAGACGGGTGGTCGGTTGTTGGTTACTGCGAGGGACTGCCCACGGCAAGCGCCGCACGATGACTTTGACGAGTCATTGAAAGCGGAGACGCTCGGCATCTTTGCAATCGTCAGCGGGGCAGCGGGCTTCCCATTGTGGGTGTGTGACTATTCACATGTGTTCGCATACGGGGAGGAGAGCGAGCACGTCGCAGCGTAGGCGTTTGTGAAGATGAAGAAGATCATTGGACCGCCCAGCCCTCTGTTCTTCTGGCATGGGCATCTCACGCACGCCGGGGTTGGGTACGAGGACCGCATTGCGGATGAGTTGACGGTATGGTACTATCCGTGATTTATGCCGGAACGGATAGGTGTGCCGGGCCAGGTGTCCTACGCCCTGAGAGGGCTACCGCAATTCCCCGCTAGTGAGATTACGCGTGTTAGTAGTAGAATTAGTGAAAGAGATGAGAAGTCGGAGAGTCGGGACGACGCGGACATGGTTAGTTTTTCAGATTTGCACGTGGGCGGGAGTAGTAGGACAGGGGAGATCAGTCCTCGAGATGATGGTTCGATCTTCGATGACCCCGAGGAGTTGACTGTTGTTCGCACAAATAGTGAGGAAGATTAGGTAGCTACACGAAAAAGTGGCTGAAAAGCGTGAAGTAAAGCAAACTTAAACAATACATGCCAGTGTGAGAACCACTTGCAGGCGAGCAGGCAAAAAAATAGATGCTCAGAACAACTTGGGCTCAGGCGGAAGGAAGGCCGCCCAGAGAAGTGGGCGATTTTGGTGCCGCTACAGCAGGAGAAAGACGTTTGAGTAGTACTGGAAATTCGGACGAGAGGGGTTTCACCAGTGACAGGGGCTGAGATCTATAGACGTGAAAACACATGAGTAGATAGATGTCGCAACTTTAATCTGAAAAACAACATCCATTCGCCCATGTATTTTCACATGGGTAGATATCAACCACCGTCACTAGTGACAACCCTCCGATCTTAAACATTACTTACTTTTACCCGCCAGGAAGTACTGGTTGACAACCTCTCTCTGACGTTGCCTCGAGGTTCGGATTATTTTTACGCTTCGTGTGATACGTGTAAGACCTTTTCAGCAAACGAAGTGTGTGCCTCCCGTTCTGCACGGGTGAACTGTAGCACGGCTACGGCAAGAGTGGACTTAAATATTGGCGTCTGTACACCCCACGTGCTTTTCAAGGTAGGTGGCTGTACAGCGTAGGAAGAAACTTGTTTCGTATTAAAGGATGCCGACTCGACTGTACATTTCAGCGTTGCGCTGCAGTTGGCAAAACTTGGGCGCAAACCCCACGGTGCCAGATGTATGAATTCGTGCGCGCATTGTCAACCAGTGACGGGGCGATGCATAAAGCAGGCTCTGCTACACAAATGTATTGGGATGGACAGGACCACTACGTTTCAGCCCCGCCGTACCTTTAAACGCCGTATGTTCGGAACGCACTGAACTGACGCAGTCCAGAAGCACTCGTGCAATGTGCCACGCCTTCCACGGATTACACGCTTGTCCTTGTTTGCGTTGCACTACGTTTACAATAATGTCCGAGAAATGAGAACAGAGTTTTACACTTCACTTCGTGCCAAATAGCGTCGGCAAGGTTCTGGGTGAGCCAGTGCACACGAACATCTCTGACCATAATACTCAGTTTCCTAGAGCCACAGATGGCGAAGATTGCACGTAGCGGACTTCAGTGCAGTGGCGCGAAATGCTTTGGAAGGCAATTAAGAGTATGAAATGTCCAAGGTAAGGCTATCCACGTGAGGCAGGCTTTAGGTCATCATGTCACACTGAGGTACGTAAGGTGAGATGCGAAACTGCATTATACGGTCCTATTCGCAGTACGAGGTGGATGTTTTACTACGAAATGAGCTGCAGGTAGTGGATGCGGACGTTCACTGGACGAGGGAGTTCAAACTATTCTCTTATGTTTGGAAGTCGGCGTCCATACGAAAAACCGCCGTACTACAAGAAACCCACGTTTGAGAATGCCACGGAAGTCAACATTCCGTGCCATTCCAAAATGCGCCGTACGAGTGGACGGCTTCGTACGCTACTGCACACGGTGGACGTGCGCATCCATTTCCGGGAACACAGACGATCACTTTATCAGCCTGGAAGAAGAGTTCATCTCGCTGACAATGACGCCTGAGGTTGGAAGTACAGTAGTCGTCAACGGCACTATTGAGAACAACGGTGGAGTGGTCGCAAAATGGCAATCCAGACAGTAACGACAATCGAGACTTGTGGGGTGTCATAACTGATAGGCGTTGAGTTCAGCTCGTAAGATGTTACGTGGGCAGATGGATTTCGTTCCTCACGTCAAAGTTCGCATACATATCTGAACATGTATTCGCTTATGAGGACATGCCAATTTCTGTCATCAATTGCACTGGGTAGAACTCTAATAAGTTCACGTACTTTTCCGAATCTCTCGAACGGCGCCCCATGGGTCGTAACTGCTCCTCCGAATCAGAAACGTCACGAGTTTCGGGCGCTTCCTGACACAGACTGCTGTCCTGCCTGCTAGCAATATAAAGTTCACACCCCTACACGTACAGCACGCCACCCAACACTCTCGTCGTTCCTATATATCCGCGTGGTCTCCCTTGGTTTTTCTGCTATATTCCACTCTCTTGTCCCTGTGCTTCCATTTACTTCATTTTCGCTCCATCGCTTCCGACGCTCTCCTTCTCTGCCCTGGGGTCTCCAGCAGGCATGGGCTTCTTTTCCTCCTTCTTTTCTCAAAACAATACAACTATGCAACCGACTAAACCCATCCGAGCCGAGACAGCCGGCATGTGCTTGCCGGCCTTCATTGCTTTCCTCTCGTTACCGGAGGTGAATGGGATGTTCGACCGCATAACATTTCACATCTTACCCGCCCTATATCTCTTCATCGCAGTAGAGGACGAGGCTTTAGAAGCGGTGAAGAAAATTTTCGCGTTGGAAAGCAAGCAGCGCAGCCCTGGCAGCGACTTACGCACTTCAATCGGGAGAGAAGACACGGTCCCTCCTTCTTTAGGCCCCGAGCAGATGAAGCAGATATTTGGCGCAGGGCCGCCAATCGTGTTCTTGACGCGAAGAGACAAGGTATTTGTGGAGGTCCACGATGCATCCCTGGGCCGGACTAACTGGGGATGGCGCCTCATTCCCAACACGAAGTTCCTCACATCTAAGATCGGCAACGGTCCACGAGTACTTCTACCGAGAATATTTTCGGTTGTCGATCTAGCAACCTACCACATCGTCATGTTCTTCCACGGGATCAACAAGTCCTACCCGCGGCACAGTAGCAGATGGGTCTTCACTGTGAAGAAAACGATTCAAAGCCCAAACAACCTCTCATGTGCTGTGCGGCTACTAGGTTGGGCGTGGTGGAATCTGGCGAGGGCGGTGGGCGTTTAGGATTTTGACGTGCTAGCTGCATCGTACAATCGGTGTCTTCAGCGCATTTAGCACTTTGTGGCTTCCAAGACAAGCGCTGACGGCCTTGCACCGACCGTACGATGCAAAACATTGACTGTGTATAAGGTGGGAGGTCTAGAGGAGCGTACAAACAGTGCGGTACATGGTGTCGTAGTGTCCAGATGGACACGAATATGGGGACGGTGGCGACTCCATTCTCGTCCACAATGCAAGCCATCGTTAGGAACGAAAACTTATACGTTGTCAAGCACAGCAGCTTTTGGCAGTATTGGGACCGCGTCGAGTCGCGTAATAACTACCTGGAGAGACTCTTCGTCGAGTGCAGCGGGGATAGTCGGCAGTCTGTGGGGTTGCACCGTGAAACCTCCAGAGATGATAATGCCCGTTCAGAGATTATGCAGGTGGACGTACGGCCAGTGGATGTCGATAGGGACGTTTTGAAGAACGTGCCGTCGTCAGCGATTGACGCAGACGAGCACCATGGCCAGTTCATGGCCGTTTGCCCAGCGTCCCCGTTCTCTGCCTTCCTGATTCAAATAGGAGATGTAGCTGAACCAGTCGGGTAACAATAGCGAAAAAGAGGAGTTGGTGGCACGCAGCCATCTGGGGCATGCTACTGAGGCTTTCCGGTGTACTCTCCACTGAATCCTACACCAGCAGGAAGATCCCCTTCGAAAAGCACTGAAACAGGCCAAATGCACTACTCCATCCCCATCGCTGGAGGAGGTGTCAAAGAAGTCGCTCCCAGACGAGAAACCTTTCGCTGACCGTCGGGCGGATTTGCCCTGCGTGGTATCGTCGGGTTGCCGTGTCCAAAGCTGGAGTTTCCCGGACTTGGACAATTATCACCCTGACGAGACGGGGGAGTGAGTGCATAGTTAATCCGAGCTGCTCTAGAGAGACCGTCTTTCGAAACCGGAAGTCAGCTGGGTGCGGACAACTCTGCCCGTAATTACTTCACGCATAAGAGCATGGGCATCTCATCTCCCATATTCGACACAATGCTTGCCGAAGTTAGGTACGGAAGCATCGTTGTATTTGTTTTTAGTTCAGCATGTGGCTTTCGCTCTTGGAGGATAGCTGCCGAGAATATTGCGACGAAGTGAGTAACAGGTCCAGTACGCCGAGGCGGGGGCCGCAGAACGACTTTGGTCTAGAGGTGAGAGACCAACCGATGGTATGAGTCCAAGCTCTAGATTACTACATACAAAAGCCGGATATGAAAAGATGTGCCCTCGCCTTCGGCACACAATGTGCTGTTTATATGGGGCGGATGAACGTTACACCCGAGGTGCAGCTTGCCCCTCGCATGCTGCCGAATCAATGGGTATGTGCAGTCATCGCATCCAACATGATCGGACTATACGGATGCAATCCAGCGGTCGTAACCTGGAAAAACGGCGCGGAGAGTGGAGGAACGAAAATGCATGAGGATTCATCGTCCTTACCACTAGCGCATGAAGCAAATGAGTAAGCTTATGTCGCAATATTCGACACCATGCGACAATGTGGTGGACCTGTTCAGTGGAATTTCCACAACAGCGAAAGCGGGCGTAGGACTTTCGAAACATCGCTGTATGGTGACGTGGAACATGGATGACAACTCCGTTAGCCAAGCTCTAACGAGCTTGGTGACAGCCTTTTTTGAAAGCAAGGTGAGCGCTGAATGCGGCATTGGTCGCTTTTTGAGAGTCCTGGAGCTCATGACCACATTCGAAGCCGGCATGAAACGGAATGTCTCTGGGAGGACGAGGACCAAACCTGACAATGCTTTCCCCATAGTTTCCCTGCCATCAATATCGATCAGAAAACACAGCCAAGTTTCCTGTGAACTATGCAGGGGACCTCGTGGTTTTCCTGCGCTACTCGTGGACGCCTGTAAAAAACTCGAGGGCAAGTTGTCTCGCGCGCCTGGACACGCAGAACGATTTGCCGTAAAAAGCGGTGGAAATGATGGCGTAGTGTTTCGTAGGGCATGTGACGACGGGCTCGTACAGACGTGATGAGCTCGATGCTTCTGTAGAGAAGAGTTTTGCGAAAGGACAGACGACCTTCACCTTGCATGGGATACAGCCGTACGTCGAGTTCTGTCGGCGCTTGCGGGAGAAGACGACGTGGCATAGAGGAGGAAGTCTGGGGAGAGACAACGACAAGCTCATGGGGAAGGACCTCCACGTGTAGAGACCGTTCCCGTGCCGCGGAGTTCTGAGGGCGTGCGGTCGACGTCGTACTATTACTATTGTTCATGCTCAAGTTCGCCTATAACGCTCGAAACTTGCCTGCGGATGAGCACTAGCGAAACAGCGGTACTTCTAGGGCGCGAGACGCAAATATCGGGTACTACGAGGATCGAAGAGAGTTGTCGCAGTGAGCTTGATGATTGCTCAACCTCATTTCGATACGTGCAACGCATGACATGCACGAGGGAAACGACCAGTCCAGATAATTCGGAGATAAACTCAGCTCGTTAGCACGTAGTATAGGGTTAGTAAAGAACGTGGCGAGAACCAGGTTTAGCTGCTACCTGCGAGTGTGGGAAGGAGGTTTTGTGAGTCCACTATAGCACGGCTTCTCTCAAAAGAGACTACGAATCAGTCCCAAGACAGATTGCCAATGGAGGGAACCGTTTCTTGGGCCGCTGTACCAGAAAACAGAGATTTCAAAAGTAGCCACCACACAGACTCCAGGGTTGTCACAGCTGCGAGAGAGATATCCATCTCTTCATGCAAACGTACATTAGCAGATGGATATTGCTTGTCAGAATAAACATTGGACATCCTTTTGCTGATGTGCTCTCATTCGCTACCGTCTCTCGTGGACCCTCCCCCACCGATGGACTCCCCCTCTGTGCCTCCACCTTCCCGTGAATGATTCCGTTTTCCTTGATTACCATTGGTTGCCTTTCCTCACACCTTCCGTACTTCCGAATCGACAGACATGCTTTTCCCCCTGACTTCCACCCGCTACTCGCTTACGTCGGCACGTGAGCCGCACTCAACGGTACATGTGAAGCCGAAACTGCCGTGGGTGCCGGCGAGGCAGGCGGTTCAGCCCGGAGAGTGCATACGCCCCTCTGAACGGGGGCCGCCGCTCAGCAAATGCCTAGGCTGGAACACGTCAGGCGAACCCTTCCCTTTGTGAAACGGTTCTCCATTTCTAGAGACTTCCGACGGTGAGAGTTCTGATGTGGTACCTTGAAGATGTAAGAGGACCTGAGCTTCTCTCGGCCTTTCTTGCATGCCAACTATGAGTCCATTGATATGGAAGTGTGTACTGGGCAGACTGTAACGCTGGAGCACGTCAATCGCGGAAGCGCTGACGCCGCAAATGACGGCCTTCTTGCCAGCGTGGTTGAACGCGGCAGTAGGTACGGCCTTGGCATCACGTCGATCGCCGAGCGACCGTATGACCACAGTACGTCGCGAACAAGACCATTGGGAACGGAACAATGCTGCATGGAGGTGTCAAGTGTGCTATTCTGGACGGCCTTTATAATGTTCAAGCTGTCCTGAGCTTGAAAGGGGAAATTATATGCACGGCGTGAGCCCGCAACCGCCTCCGCGTGCCTCTCGCCCTTCGTGAGGAGACACAGAACATGGCGTATACGGAAACTACGTCCCAAGCGTCCCAGTAGACTAGCTTTGGAAGATCTTTCTGCACCCATAAAACCATCTTTCATTACTTTATGGATGCTATCAACTTAATGCAGGCTCCCGTCATCGAGGACGATATGAACCGGGTATTCTTCGAGCCATGAGGGACCCTCGAAAGCAATGGCCAACGCCACTGCACCACCAGTAACGGGCCCTTCCACAATCCGTCGTTTCGCACGCGTCGCACATGTGTCCCTCCGACACTGTTGCCTCGTAACAGTGCTCATAGACCCGACCTTCCGGATCTTGACGTCTACGATGCTCGACATCACGCACTCTGATGATACGCCTCTTCAGGCAGGGAGCCCAGAGCCGTTTCTAGGTTCATGGTTTCAGCGTCGAGACCAACGACCCACATTTCACGGATAGGCTTTCTACAAGTACGCGTCCCACTGTTTACGGATCTTCCGGCTCTGGGGCGAGAAGAATAGAAAGAGCAAGGGCTTCAGTCGCGAGGACTTTCTCAGGACTAAGAATTCGGGATATAGCCTCCTCAAAATTTCCCCAGGAGAGCACAACCTCATTCATATCTGTCTATTCTCGAAAGGATACAACGACTTTCATGCAACTCTGTACAAACGCAACATGGTTCGAGCCACAATTCTCCGGAACAATACGACAGATTACTTTTCTCCTGGGGGTAGGAAGAACGTCGCCCCTGCTCGTGTGGCGGTTGGTGCTGTTGCACCGTCTGGACGCAACTCTGTCCGGCGTGGTCCTTCTTTGCACACGTATAAATCCGGTTTTGCAGTCGCTATGTGGCGGGACTCAACATCGCCGCATGCCACGAAAAGCTTTCCAGGAAGAGACGAGCTGCATTGCTGTCACGGCCATCTTCTCTACTCGTCAGGATCAAGCAGTCGGAGAAGTCCACCGGATTCATGAACGGAGCGGGGCAGTCGATAGAAGTGGTTGCGAGAGAAGGTCAAGAAGAGGAGGGCGGCCAAGGACATGGAGAACCAATCCCAAGGTAACCTGCAGTTTCTCGACCACAAAATTCCAAACCTACTGTCAAGCAACACTATCGACGGTATGGCGATGATCTGGTTTAGCCTGGACACTTCGGATGAACTCGCATATGTGGGCACCGCACATCTCCCCAAAAAGGGGCTGTGGCGGTTCACGGTGAACGACGCATATTGTAGGCTCTGGCTACATCCCATGCACTTACATGTTGAGCACTGAGCTTATTTATACCTCACACTCAATGACGGTATAGCCACGCGTCGGCATCAGTTCTTCATCGCTAAATGTACAAACGTTTGCAAGCTTGACGGCAAGGACCTCTGTCCGGACATCTGGAAGCTCGACCAGTCTCAGACGGACGTGTACGTGACTCTAGCAGGCGCGGACGGCGACTGTGGTAGGGGCTATGCCTGCTTTGACAGGTAAAAAAGTAACCCTCAGCTCGTCGCCTACACATGCCTCGGGAACTTCGCTGACCGCAGCGGTAGTCCAGACAAAAGCCTCCAACACTGACCTCAACGCCGGAGTAAGACGCATCATGAGTGAGAAGATTATTTCGTCTACTGCTTGCTCGTTCAACGGAGAGAATGCCCCATGACAGGGGCTTAATGAGAGCTGGGGGAGCCCAATCATCAATTGACAGGAGGTCTATGGCGACGCAGTACGCTGAGAGCTACGAATGGCCCGCTACTTCAGAGTATGGAGCGGGTTGAAGAAAATTTGTAGATTCGGAGGGGATTAGGCGTGGTTCTCTCCAAGGCGTCAGCAGCACGGCACATGGGTGTGTCAGCATGCAGCTTATGTCAGGCGGAGAAAGACATCTGTCTAAAAGCTGTTCAAATATATTCCCGGGGGTTACTCACGTTGTCTCGGGAAGACTGGCCGTGGTCAGGGTGGCACAACGACTTTCAGGAGAATGTGACAACAGAGAATCTAGACATCATTGCAATGGTGGGCGAGGCGGTGGGCTTTCGTTTCCGGGTGTTTGACGATTCTTTTGTGTTTGTGTACAGGAAGAAAAGCATCCATGTGGCGGCGGCAGCGTTGTTCGAGATGAGGAAGATCGATGAGGCGCCCAACTCTGTTTTTATGTGCCGGTACGGACATCTCATGCATGCCAAGGGTGCACATGAAGACCGTATTGCCCATGCGCTAACGGTATGGTACTACTTGTGCCTGATGCCAGAAAGAGAGGGCGTGCTAGACCAAGTTTTCTCTGCACTGAGAGAGGTAGTGCGATGTCTGGTCAGCTACATGGCCCCTGCCACTGCTAGAAAGACGAAAACAAATAGGGAGTCGAGAGATGAAGAGCCGGTGTATTCGGTTTTCTTTGCAGTCCCGGATGTGAATGGCAGAAACAGCGCAGACGAGCCTAACTCAAAAAATGGTGGATTCAAATCCGACGACCATGACGATTTCATTGCCGTCCCGACAAGCAGCCAAGAAGATTAGATATCTACACGGAGAGATGAGTGCATGGCGTTCGGCATTGTATTCCTGAAAACTACATGCGCGTATAATGACACGCTTCCGAGCGATCATGGCGCACTTTACCGGCTGAGAAATAGTTTGGCATCGAGGCACGGATGGTCGCCCTGCATTGTGGCTGAACTCGGAGGCATTTTAGCAGCAACGGAAGTTTGAAAACTAAACCGCTTCTTAAGATAAGTGGAATGTTACTGACAATAGAGGGTAGTATCTACCTGCGTGAGAACATCTGAGCAGGACAATATCCCATCTTTTATTTGCGCGACAGCATCCATCTGCTCCTGTCATTGCACATGAGCAGAACCAAGTCCCTGCCATATGTGACAGTCGACGAATCTTCAAACTTGCTTAATTTTGAAGCCCCCGATGTGCACGTATACCGCATCTATTTGACGCCGACGCGAGGTTCTCACTATTTCGCCGCCTCGTGTGATACGTTTAAAACTTGCTCGCCAGAAGAAGTCTACAACTGCCGTGCTGCGGGAGAATTTGTAGCACAGCTAAAGCAAAAGTGGAGTAAAGTGTCGGGTTCTGTTCTCCTTTCGTCCTTCTGGGGATTGGTGGCCGTGTAGTGTAGAAGGAAAGTTTCTCGACGTTGAACGATTCCGACGAGAACGTAGGACTGAACGTTGAGGTGCCGTTGGCCACACGTGCTCGTAACGAACGTAGTGCTGCGTGTTTGGATTCGTGCGCGCTCTGTTTTTCATTAACGCAACGATGCAGAGTACAAGTTGTGCTTTGCAAGCGTAATGCAAATGACACTAGCGCTGCTCTCCAGCTCTACTGTGCAGCCAAACATCCCATAGGCTGAACGCACTAAGCTGCCGCCGCCCGCGAGCACGCATACACTTCACAAATTCTTAGGCAAGGTATGAAATAGTCCTCATTTGCGTTCCGATTCGGATAAGATACTTTCTGAAATGTCCGCGCGACGTCCGAACGTTTGTCTCCTACCGTATAACCTTGGCACAGTTCAAAGTTTTCGCCGATGCAGCTGCACATCACCGGGCATGATTCTAAACTTTATAGTGCTGTAGACTTCCCATGAAGGACGTAGTAGTCTTCACTGCAGTGGCATTCTATCCGTCGGAAAACAATGATAAGTACAGAAGGTCCCAGGTAAGCTAAATCGCGTGACGCAGGGTATAGGTCACCGTGCGCCGTTCATGGACATAACTAATGTAAGGTACGGAACTGCCTTGTACTGCAAAATTCGTAGTACTAGCTTGTTTCTGGACGAGAATATGAAATGCGAGTGTAGAATACCGACATCCACTGGAGGCAGCAATTCGAAGGTTCTTTTAGTAGCCGGCATCCGAGGGACAAACCGCAGTACCTCACAAGCTCCAAAATTTAGAACGCCCCGGAAGCCAGCACTCCATTCCATGGCAGAAACCGTTATATCAGGTGAAGGTTCCGTAGGCTACCGGACACGTTCGATGTTCACATCGATATCGCTAAACACAGATGAAAGTGAAAAGAAACTCAGCCGATGTCTTGCACCAACATAGTTCGTATCAAATAGAATTTACACTTTTTCAGTTCGACACCGTAGAAGGGAGTCGAAACTGTCACAAGTTCAACAGATCCCAAACCCGTCAAACGTCTTTTGTACTTCGCGAATTTTCTCTACGGACGGTTCGCTTAATTTGCGACGAGGCTTGAGCTCATATGAAGAGATAAGCGATGGCCAATTGACTCTGGGATGGCCCATGCAATAGGTACACTGTAAAGTTTATTAGAACAATTTTGTTGTCTGGTTTTACAGTTTCTGCTCCGCTACGGTTCATTTCATATTTCTTTTTCCAGAATTCCTGACGGCCTACTCGCACTCAGTACCATTTATTCAGATGATCATAGTAGATTCTGTCAAGCCATATGACGGGCAAGAAGCTCTCTGATCGGAAACGGTCTCTCACGGAACTGATGACCGCGACAAAAGCAGTACCCGGATATATGCTGAAGTAGGCCGTCGTAAGTCATTACTCCTTACTCCAATAGATATGCAGGCTGACGGCGGCAGTCTGCTGACATTGTACCGTACAATTATGTTTCAACCTATTCTCGTTGGTTGCTTTTGACTAGAAATGCGCCCTCTTTAGCACCAAAACGAGCACTGCATGTTACAGTACCAATGAGGCATCCATTTATTCGATGCATTTACCTGGTCCAGCTGTAGTGCTTAAGAAACTTTACTGTGCTCACAATAAATTCCAGAAACGGGTGACACTACTGTATGAGCCTCTCTGAGAGAAGAGCGCATTTACATCGTTTCATGTCATCTCGTACCTTTCTTGACCTGAAGTTCATATGAGAAAGTTGTGGTAAGCTCAGTACCCTCCGTTGTACCGATTTTCACATCAAGGAAACTTCGTTTTCACAGGTGCCATTGGAACTGATTTGACTGAATCAACCGGCGTAGAGGCGCGACTTCCCACCCGTTCGTATTCGTTAGTTTTCAGAGTGCGAGGGAATCTCCAATGAGCGCTTTATTTAAATCACTTGCCAAGTTCTTGAGGCTTGGAACCCGCCCGAAATTGTGCACCTCCCCGCAGGTACGCTTTTCGTAAACAGGGAACACTTCTGTCCAAAAATATTCCTATAGTATACTTTCGCTCTTCATTCTGATGGTATATAGTTTCTTCGACATACCAAAAGCATATCGTGGAATTTGAATCGTAAATATATCGAAAACCTTCAGCATAATGATTAGTGCCTGTTCGAGTTTTTTGAATAGGCTGTGTATCTCAGCTGCTGTAACTGAGCTTACGACTCACTTGCGTCTCGAACTCCATGAACGGGGTGCTTCGCGTTGTGGTGCTCGGTTGTAAATGCGAAAGCAATTCCTAGTTCCAACCACCAGTATGTAAGTCTGGTGAACGGCGCATACGTAAACTTCTCTATACGCAGAGACTCCATATCTACCGTCATGAAGTTCAATCCGACATTGCACAAACATACGCTCCTCTGAATGTGTTTTGTGAGGTATCCGTCATTACACGGTAGTGGAGTCCGTGTACGACCTGCTAGCACTTCCGGGGATACGCACGGGTCTCGAGAAGTCGAAACCACTGTGCACTGTGCCTATGTACGGACGCGTACAAAATCTCTCTGATTCTGCGCACTTTGACGAGCTCGCAATTTGCCTTTTGAAGCCAGGTGATAGATACCGTCACGGTGACAGAAACTATTGCTGCATTACAAATACGTTTTTCTTCTTCGCACAGCACTTTTCTCAGGTTATACTCATATCTGTCACACTCTTCAACGTCATCATCTAGAGATGTGGTAGACCTGACTATGTTTGGGTTTCCAACTGGTAGTACCCATAAACTATCGACTTCAGAAACAGCCCTTCTGTCGAAGGACCTTGGGCCATGTAAATGGCATGGTAGCTGCGGTCGGTCCTTGTGGCGCTTGGAGCTCGCCAAAAACGAATATACGCTACTCCCAGAGATACCGTACAGTAGTTTACGCATTACAAAAAATCTTGCAGAGTTTAGATTCATTTTTAGGAACGCGCGGAGGATCACCAGCCGACCCAGGTAAGAAGTGGATTACAAGTAAGGCTCTGCTATAGCATGGACATATGCCTCGTTGTTTTCAGAACTCATATCACTGAGGGCTAAAGCAGTTCATGCCCTGATGCATGGTATCGTTCATGGCTACGTCACCACTTTCGTTGCATCTCTGTCCAAACGGGTTTCTGCGACGAGCTCTCACTTTTTGTGCACGATTTCCATTCACCGATTTCAATATACATCTACCGCACGTGGACGACATGTTCTTCCTGGAACCTTCCCGGTTGATCCATCAAAAACCTTAAATGTTCGAAAGTTTATCAGCACTTTAATTTCGATCTTAAAACAGTATTTGCAATGATACGCTGGTCTTTAAATGAATTGAAAACCACCATTTTGAAAAACTACATCAGTGTGAAGAAGTCGAATTCCTCGTCTGTGTTCTCAAACAAGGATGCAGGATTGCACTCTCTGCACTACTCTAGTATTAGTCCTGCTCGTTACCACAACTTTCGAAATGCCGCGGAGTACTGGCTCCCGTCACGAAGCAGAAAACAAGAATAAAGCTAGTTCGGCCACTTTAGGTGTAAATATCTACATCCAAACATACGCTGTCTCAAACTCCCACGTGCAGTGAACTTCCGTGCCTAGTACTGGTAGCTCTTTCGATAAAAGATCATTTAGCTGATACTATGCATATGTGCAGTATGCTGCAGTCCCGCATATCACGGTACGTACCTCGGTGGCGCGCGATGATTTTCAGCCAGCCAAACGAGAAGGAGCATACCTTCGATCCTCCATACTCCCAATGCGGCTCCTTAGCATAGTCCGCCACTACATTGGCGACGAGCATACGTCTTATGCGCCACGTATGGCCCCCAAAAACTGAGTGCTATTCTTCCGGTGATCTTCAGCGGCAGTGAATCATGCACAGTCGTGCCGAAAGAACGATACACGAAACGCAGTAGGGGAATCGTCTCTCGCTTACAGAATAGAATACTAACCACATTCGAGCGCAAACGAGGACTACTTCGTTAACGGCGTGTCAGAGCAGTCGGGGACCTGCCCCACGGCGACTACTCCGTACCAGATAAGGTGTGTGGTTTTGCGGAGGGGACTATGCTGTTTGGAATTTCTTCAGGGAGCCATATCAATCATGAGCTCGGAGGATACTGGGTTGCGCTAGACGAGACGCCCCGGCACGGATCGAATGTGAAATTGGGACTTGTGGACGCCTGGCCAGTTACTGACGTTTCCGGTCTGTGCGACGCTGAGATCCGTGCTAACTACTGCTAATGCGCTGATATCGCAAAAGATTCCAAATACCCGCCGTCGGGAACTATTCAAATACTAGCGATGTTCTGAAAGGTACCATGCCGTGCTGCTTTGCAAAAGATGTTTTGGTGGTATTCTACGATTCAGGAGGCATTGTTTGAGTCAGACTATAAGGGCATGGGACAGTCTCATGAGGATAGCGGCGTGGGCATCATATCAGGGGCCCCTTGACTATCCATGCTCGTAGCGAGGTTCGGATCAAGAAACCAATTTAGATGGAGGTAACAGAGACCCGGTTTTCGAAAGACGTCTGGACAATGCTTGGCGGTGTCGTCGACTATTGTACTGCGCATGGGGACTCAAACGAGTGACAGTTTCACCTCTCCAATCGCTTGTCTGGTGTGCGAAATATCCTGACCACACCTTTGGATCACTCCCCGAGCGCTTCCTTCGAGACACAGGACGACAAGCTGTCGGAATGTAGAGAAGAAAGAGGCCGGTAGAACATGGTTATACATCGGTAGCTTATTGCACCGATTGTAGCAATCTTGTCGACAGGACTAAAGCGAAGAGAATGGCGTGACCATCAGAGGGCAGGGTTCAGGTAGGACTGGCTTTTCGTCAAGGTCTCTGTCAGATCTGACTTTGCAGAAGCGGTAGTAGAGCCAGTGAAGCTCAAAAATGATATCGGACACATACACGTCCCAGAACACCACATGACTTTTCCCAACAACAGTAGAGTCTGTGCTCAGGCCAAACTAAGGAGATAAACGAGCTCAATACCCGTAGCGCTGCACATCCAGGAGCCAGGCGGCAGATTCTATTCTGCTTACATATTTATGAGTAGACAACAGCAGGTAGGCGCATTCCAGCGAGTCATCAAAAGCGTCGCTCCAGTCAATACGATCCCGGGACCGAACGCAGGCACACTCAGTATCTTGCAGTGATACAGAGTCACTCACTGGGATAAAAGAAATAATCTCAGCGAATCATACACAGTGTGTGTTTTTCATCGTGAGCAGCCACGAGTATGAACCTAAATACTGCACTTTTGCTAGGTCGCAGCCGATATTTGAATACACACGCTCAATTACATGTTTCCACATTGGCCTGAGTCAATTGACGTTCGAGCCGAGATCGCAGTCGCTGACGGAAGAACAGCAGCCGCTAACAACATCGGTAATATTGAGAACAGTAACTTAAGTGGTGCCACGTACGTGGACCGAATGCTGCTGGAGACACCCCGTGAGGTTGTATTTCAGCAGCACAGTGCTGCGTTGGTCACCAAGCCGGACAAGAAGGTCAATGCGCTCCCGAGGACCTTACTGGCTTACTGGGTAGAGCTGACCGGCGGTGAGACTGGCTCGTTCGTTTCCAGGAGGTCGCCTGAAAAAGGTTATCAAAAGAGTGAGCTCGTGGAGGTACATCCTGAAGCATGCTCTGACAAGACACGCTCCATATTCGTCGTTTCGACTTAAGTGTGTATGTATTGCGCGACATGATTGTACGATGAAGACAGCCCAGCTTGGAAATCAGCGAGGTTTTCGGAGAACTGGATACACCAGATGGTTTCACCGGTAATTTCTGCCCTTGCTCTGATGTGTGGCGGTAGTCGCGCTTGAACAAAGTGCGATTCTGCTTTTAACCACCGCCATCTGAGTGTCGTAGGCCTCCTAAGCATTCCCGATGTCATAGACAATGTAGGACAGAGATGGAGCCTGAGGTTTTCGAGCCACGTGGGGTTGTGATCCTCAGGTATGCGGAGAATGAACTAGCCCCCCTTTTTACTACACGCGATTAGGTTCTGGGCCTCTAAGAGGCAGAAGTACTCCTCGAATCCCTGCCTCAAGCTGAGGATTACGATGTCTGAGTACTGAGCGTAAATTCATGTGACAGCGGGGTAGTCAGCTTCGCCACCGCAACGGGACATGATTCCTGCGACAGTAGGAAAGACCATGCCAAAGGACTTGTAGTCTTCGGCTGGCACCATGGAAATAGAAAATAGATTAGAAAACAGACCCGTGCGCTAGCCACAGATGCTCTTACACATCGAAACTAATAGTACTAGGACGAAACTTACATGTATACAAGTTTTGCATTGTCATAACGCTGATATTCCGATGACGTAGATTTACGAGTACTTCTTGCAATTTTTTTTTACCTCGTTTGTGACTTTCGGCCGGTGCAATGGACACTACAAATGTTGCGACAGGAGTCACTGAAATGTAATTGGCTATTTTGAATCAGATTATGATTCATCAAAATACATTTGTAAACGTTTCGCGTCTGTCAGTAATATGTGTGTTCTTCGTAAGTGCGCATCGCTGCGCTGCCCCTCAATGTTCATAATAACAAACAGATTGTGGCTTAACATCGACAAATGACCTTTTGTTGAAGGGAGAATTGGAAGTAATCTCAGGCACCAATATGTACACTTGCATGAACGTAAAAGCAGTACGGTTCTTCACCGTTGCCCTCTGTGCATACCTATAATCAATATCCTACTTTACGTCCCTACTCACGTCGATTATGAAAGTGGTGCACTCTGTTCGGAACGCCTAGTGTCTATTGGACATCTGGTCTCATATGAGGCCAAATTTCGCGAACATATTAAAGTATCACACTTTCGCTGTTCTTTATATCTATTTGAAGGTCTTTGAGTTCTCTTCTCTGGCAGAGTGAGCTGTAGAAGAACTCCCCGAACTTTTCGCGCACTCTGAGTAGTAGTGCAACGGAGTAGGCTACCCTTTGTTTTGATATCATAGAGGGTGGTGAGATATACTACACGTACAACAACTAGGATATTCACCGTACGTATTATATATTTTACACACTTTTTGGGTTGACAGTTGTCCTCAGACGAGGCCAGAGTTGACCTCTTATGAGACAAAACTCAATATCCAGTAGACACTAGCACATTCATACTGCGTTTGATTTTACACAGACAGCGTTCTTTCACCTTGCAAGACACTTCGTTCATGCTGGAATCAACCGCCAACTATGGTAACATTATGTGGAGCGGTATTGCCACCTAGGCATACAAGGGCACGTTACATGTTCTTCACATATACGATATACAACATACGCAACGTGCTACCCCTCTCGAGCGCTCTGACCGACAATATCCACGTCGAATGTTTCCTAAGCTCAAGCACTGACAATCACGTTCCGGCACATCTCATGCCATACCACCATCAGCCGCGAGCAGAAGAGGAGGATCGGTTCATGCAAAGCGTGCTTTGTCACCGCCCG
>JAUKWC010059051.1:0-38398 GCA_032356245.1 Endocladia muricata | reverse complement strand
AAACTCTTGTCCCGAGCAGTTGTTCTTCAGCGTCCTCAATGCCTCCAACGCCCGCGACAGAAGCACTGGCCTCCCACTCCCACTCCCCGACCCACTCCCTTCCGCCGCCGCCGCCGCCGAACTCTCTCCCGCCCCGCTCTGCCGCACCACCATGGGACGGCACTGCTTGATCCCCTGCTCAATCTGCGTTGCACTGGCCCCCGAAAACTGATGCACAACCTGCCCCTTGACATAGTAATGAAAAGTTGGGTACGACGAGATCCCCGCCCGCGCCGCCAATGCTGCATTCGCCCCCGACGCCTCCGTATCCACCTTGACAAACGTCACATCTGAAAAACGGTGCGCCAATCTCTCAAACACCGGGGCTATCATCTTACACGGCCCGCACCACGCCGCCGACCAATCCACAACCACCAACCTCCCCTCACCACAATTTCCCAAGATCCGGTCAAACTCATCCCCCCCCCCCATCAATGCACACACCGTCCCGGCAGGCACCACCAACGCCTTCTTCTCCTCCACCTTTCCCCTCGCTGCCGCCGCCGCACGCGCATTCTCTACAATATGCAGGGCGCTCCCGTCCTCAATCTTGTACTCGTCGAGCGTCTTAGCATCGGACAGAATGCGCCCGCGGAAGATTAGGCGCTGCGCCTCCACAGCAATACCGTGATCGCGCGCAATCACTTGCTTGAGCTCGGCGGCCGTGCCTGTGGGCGACACTCCAGTCACCGACAGCGTCTTGCCACGCGCAGTCTTGGCCGTGAGTGAGATGCCACCACCCGAGCCCTCCGCATCGGCTACAGCCTTCGCAGCCTCCTCCTTCTCCTTCTTCTTTCTTGCCTTTTCCGCTGCCTCCGCCGCCGCCTTTGTCTTCACCGCCTCCTCCTTCTTCTGCTTTTCCTCGGCAATACGCTTCGCCTCGTCCTCCGCCTTGACCCTCGCCGCCTCCTTTTCTACCCTCTCCGTACGCTCCCTCTCTACCCTCTCCCTTTCCGCCCTCTCGCTCTTCTCCCTCTCCAGCTTCTCCCTCTCCAACTTTTCCTTTTCCTCCCTCTCTCTGTCCAACCTCTCCCTTTCCTCCCTTTCCACCTTTTCTCTCTCAACTCTCTCCCCTTCCTCCCTCTTCCTTCTTTCACCCTCCACCTTTTCCCACTCTGCCCAAACCCCTACCACTCTCTCCCCTTCCTCCCCAACCTTTTCCTGAATGTCCGCCACTCGCGCCGCCATCTGGCGGATATTGGCCACCATGACCGGACCATACACGCGCTTCACCGGATCCTTTTCGCCGGCTTCCGCCTTTGCCACAAGCTTGTCCACTGCAGGCGTGATTGCGGCCAACGACGTCTCCAACGCCGTCTGCGACGCACGCAGGGCCGGAGCCGGTGGGGTCGGGGTAGCGGAGACATGGGCGTCGAGGGCGGCAGAAAGGGCTTCAACGTCCGCCAGCGTGCGCTTGAAGAGAGACATGATGTGCACTTCAACGTGCTGTGCCGCGGGATGAGTACACCCTATAACGTCGTCGAGGGGGTAGTCGGAAAGAATGGAGTAGGCCAAGTGAAGGGGTGGAGAGACGTGGGGAGAGCGAGAAAGCATCAATGAGGTGTGGAGAGGGGGCGGTCCCCGGTTTCTGTTGCTGGAAGGTTCGCCAGATGCTTTAGTGAAATGTAGTTAAATTCAAGCGGCTTCCCTATTATTTGCCAATGCAGTGGTGCCACGTGTCAATCCAAAAAATTTGTTTCGTACCAGAGTCGTTTTGGAGCCTTACTATGTTCGTGCCGAGAGGAGGGGAGGGAGAAGTGCAGGGAATGTCGATATTGGTGCGGAGAGGCAGTACAAGTATAGGTCACCTGTGCATCTGCATCGCACCTTTCACGTGCGGCAGTGCCGATCCATAGGGGAGGCACCGGGTTGGTCAGAAAGGATTGGTGGCGGGAGGTGACGCAGTGTTGATATGGTGCCTGGTGCATTGTCGAACTTGTGCATGCCAACGAGGTGGGGTGGGGGGTCGGTCCTGTCAAGGGACGGCGAGGTGGTGCCCCGCGCCGCTGGAGGAGAGTCAGTAACGTTCATTGTAAGAGACTTGTGTTGTAGCGAACAAGCTCAATGTCGTCTTTCAGCACAGAGAGCTGACGCTCGGTGCAACACACCAAATGACCTTCACGAGCATAAATCGAAGTGAGAGGGTCCGGGTTTGGACAAAGGTTGAACAACATTGTGAGATGCTGCTCGGTCGACTAGGCGGAGGGATGAACTTCGTCGAGCACGCGAGTATATCATGGCGCATGTCACGGGAAGAGATTCGCTATTCTCGTTTATATCTGCGATGGTGTAAGTTGGAGAGGCAGCCGTTGTATACTGTATCCACCCGTTCCACCAGAAGCGTGGTGAAGATGGCCAGGCGGTTTTATTTCTATCTGTAAATGGGATAAGGTGAGCTTGATAGCAACCCTCGACAGGTCTGCCAAACCAATGCGATTGTGGATGAATCCGCATGGCTCTAGAGGTCAGTTTTTTTCACAGTTTCGCGTGCTCATCCAGCAAGCAATTATAGCAAGTCTACGGAAGAGACGATTACGCGAGTCGAAGCATGAAATTTTGAAGGACGACGAAAGCAAGGTCATGCTGCTGTTGTTCCTCAAATAAGTCCATACACAGTAATAAGAAGTAGACATTGCATGCTTCTTGCCGCTGCACATTCTACGCGATAGTATAAAATGCTAGGCACGCTATTGAGTTGGAATGTGTAGAAAAAATGCGAGAACCAGATGACAATCTCGCAGGTTCTGGCGTGGCACACTCAAGGACGTACATACCACGAGATGTTTGGGTAGCTGCGTTACAATCTCTTTACACGCTGCCGCACACATTCTTCTACCATCCATAACCCGCTCATGTTAACCTGACGGAAGTACAGCGATTTGCCGGCGGTATTACAGAGCGAGATGAGATCTCAAGCAGACACTTTTGGAGAGTAAAATTTTTTTTGAATTAGGTGACTGGAAGAATGTACTTCGGTGAGACCAGCGCAGAACGAGGCTCTGTCGGGCGTAGAGGCTGGTAAACCCAGAAAAGAGGGAATGCGACAGACTTGCATCACGGTCAATATTGTGCATTTTAGGGACAGATGTGCATGTATGAGTTGTTGTCAATTCAAGGCGAGAGTAGATGACCGGACACCATGCCGCCCCAGCTCATCTTTCGCTTGCTACTTCGAACTTCCCCAACATATGGTTGGTTCTAGCTAGGCTAGTGTGCATTGCACATTGCATTTTGGCTCATACGAGATCAAGCTTGGCCTCTTATAAGGCCAACTGACCACCGAAAAAAGTATGGACACTTCATACTACGTATGATATATACGCTAGTTGTACTACGTGTAGGTTGCCTCTTCACCTTCTATGATATTGAAATGAAAGGTTACAAACTCCGTCGCACTTGAACTGCGACTACGTGAAAAGTGCGTCGAGTTGAGCAACAGCTCCACCTCGCCCGGATGGAATAACCCAAGTGCTTCAAGTAGATTCCCCAAACAGCTGAAACAGACGTCTCATTGACCCTTCAATACCAGCTCGACATGTGACCCAATCTGAGGCCAAATGGCCAACAGACACTAGATTCGCAGGCTTGTGCCTGGGAAGACCTTCAAAGCGAAAGTAAGAGTCCCTTTTGAATACATGGCACTTGATAGGTATGTTGTCACTACGGACCTTGGGCTCGAATACATTTCAGAGCAACAGGATTTCGTCCAGAGCATAGCACGGGCGAAAAATCATCTCGGAACCCCTCACGTTAAGTTACTACTTACAGATTTAACAAGTGCACGGACACAACCAAGCACTCAAGCTCTTCTTGTGGTCCGGAGAATAGATGCGGAAACCCCGAATCTATGCGTTCACGGACCCTTTTCCGCAGGAGCACTGCTACGACCAGACACGGCCTATGTGGGCATCCGCTTCTCTCATCATCAGGCCTTGCAGAGCAAGAATGCCATTTCTATACAATTATTGGTGTTTGTATGTGGTCCATTCAGGACTGATTTCGCTTTTGGGAGAGTTTGTGGTTTGAGAAGGGTTGGTAGAATGGCAACCGCAAATGGACACAAGCCGAGTGCACGAGATAGTAGGTTTTATCTTGCCTAGTGACAATGCTCTACTTTACTTGTATGCGTCTCCAACTGTGGGTGCCATCCAAATGAGCGCATCTTTGCTTCTCGACAGAACATCGAATTAGTTCTTGAACTATATGTCAGCTAGAGCCTTCGAACTGAACTTAGAACATACTGTATCGATAAATGATTGATCGCGTGTGAGGCCAAAACTGCATGTAATACTGTGTTTCTATCCATTTGCCAACTTCCGCAACGTTTTAAGCTCCTAACCAATTATGTATGTGTGCACGGAGAAGGCTAGCAGCATGGTCAACGCTTTCAAGGATACATAATTGACGAGTCATGCGTGCGAGATTCATGTAAATATCGCCTTTTCAATATAGTCCCTTCGGAACATGCCACCATTGCACTCACTTTTCTCGCCAAGAAAGTCCCGCCCCACCTTCACGTCAGCGTTTTTTTTATGAATTTGCAAGTGTTTGAAAGCTCAGAGTAGTCTTCGTGAGCAGAGATATCCAGAAACAAAAGCTGCGAGTGGGCCACATTCAGGAAAACGGCAATGTGACTCAAGCAATGCACAAAATGTCCTCGTTGAACTTCCAGTTGAAAATGCACTAGGATACCTCAACACGTGCGTCTCAAACCGCAGGGTAGGATGCTTCGGACGACTGACAGCAGAAAAGTTGCGCGAAAGCCCATCAATATCACTGTCTCTCAAACATGACATTTCCAATCATATTCCGGCCATGCAGTCGAATGCTTTTCATCACCATCCTAAACAAACAGTCTGCATACTGTTTCCAAAAGCCAATCGCACGAACAGATGGGTACTGGTCTGTTAACTGGGCTGTTAACTTCAGCTTTGTTGAATTTGTCGTTTGAATTTTGAAATCTGGTGTATATCCGTCGCTGAGATCAGGTCATACTGATTCTCAGCTTGTTCTCCGTACTCAGATAAGAATGTGAATATCCACTCTTTCTGTGGAATACAAGCTCACATTAGTAATGGGTGCAAGCATATAAGGCAAGTAGACGAATACGAGACGTAGGGCTATAGATGATGAACATTGAGATTGTTTGGGTTGGCTGGAGCATCGCGATTGGGTCAGCATGGACGTGCGCGACCAGATGCGCAAGCTGGATAGTCTCTGAGGAAGTAGAAGTTTGAATGTGGCGTCCGCTACGGAGCAATCACTTTCAGTACAGCTGGTCGAGCAGCGCCTGCGGGTGCTGCTCTTAGTGGTATATGTGGTCTTGTCACGGAGTTTGTTCTACTGTCCTCTACCTTCTTATAGTATAATTTCGAAAGTCACACATCCCGCTCGTGACGTTCACCACGACATGAATCTTCGTCTCTCCCAGAAATACAGCCGCCTTGGTAAATGCGGAAAGTAGCCCAACAATCATCTGCCCCCCTGCCAACAACATAATGTCTCGAAATACATCAAGAAACGCTTCCTCACTCATCCCCTCCCGATGTTTGCTTATGTGCAGGACCCGTGCATGCTCGGTTACCACGCCCTTTCCGCTCATAAACACTTTCTTAAACGGCATGCTATCGCTTGCAAGGTATACCCTCCCATCCTTTCCTCCCCGGCGCGCTCTGGTTTCTTCGAGGCAATTTTGCAGCGCGTTAGCGGTGTCATTGCGATGGTCGCTGACGTGTTGGAAGCGCAATTGCCTCGCCTCACCTATGTCTTCGCCTAATCGCGCATGCACAGCGTCATAATTTCTCCCAAGCTGCTCCTCAAATGCAAACATGCGCTTCTGCAATGCAACAGATGGGCGGAAGAGTAAGTGCGATATGGCCCGAGAGACAAACCTGAAGTGATCATGCCGATGATCTCTTGAGAGGGCGGGGAAGGCGTGCTGCAGATGAGGATGGTTGAGGAACCAGTCGAGTGACTTTGAGAGGCGTGTTGTGATGGGAAGAGTACGATATGGTTGTAACTGCGCTGTAACGTCGTCCGTATGAAGGTTGAGAGGATGCGTGCCTGTCCATTTGGACAGTGGCATCACGGGGTGTGATGGTAGCTCTCTGGTGTTGACACGATACCAAGTACTGCAGGAATGTTGCGGGGTGGTGTCACAATAGAACCACTTTAGAGTGGGCACGTTGAGGTATAGAGCGGAGCGTGGATCCGTGACATTGACTCGTGTACGCTTTGCAGCGAGGTGTGACGGCATGGTCCAGTCGAGATATGCAGGCCGAAGTGCAATCTCGAGGGGATGAGGATTGGGCCAGTCAATAAGGAGAACACGGCGGGAGGCGACAGCTAGCAGATAAGCGAAGTTAATGCCCCGTAGACGGTCGCCCGCTCCGGCGCAAGACCGAGCAGCAGGGCACGTCCAGATGAGCGTTGGTGCGCAGCCTTGGAGGTTCTGTTCCAGGCACAGGCGTTGAGCATTGTGCCATGAGACGTAATCGGAGAGAAGCGTGTTGGCAAGAGGGGGAGGAAGGACGGAGGGTGGGATTGGCGACGTGCTGAGGGAGAGGAGATGAGGTGGGGTGGATAGACGCTTGCGGAGAATGTTGGTTTCGTTTTTTCGGCGCCAAAAGAGAGTGGATACATAGGCACCCAGGGAAAGTAGGATGAACTTGGAGCTAGGGAAGTGAGTCCCTTTTTTGGTTGAGAACTTCGATACCAAAGTAGGTGGGAACGGAACTGCGGTGTTCGTTGCTTGTGGACGGGAGCTAGTGTCATGCATGACTTTGAAAGCTCGTAGCGATACTGCAGATGTAATGTAGTATTGCAGTCGGAGTGAGTTGTGCTCTTTGCAGCAAAGAAGAAGCCGATCACGAAATGAAGCTAATGTGAAGTCGAAACTGTGACAAAGTTAAATGTAAAGCGAGATATAACGGAAAGAAATAGGTCTAGAAACGAACTATATGGACTAAGAAGGCATCTTCCTGTGCAGAGAGGAGAAAGTCGCCATCCTCGTTTGTCACTGCGTCGGTCTAAGCCAGATGAGCGGGTGTCTTGTGGTAGAATGCTCGCGCTTTCCATAATGTTTGGTTGCGAGGTATGATGCGGACAAAGCGGAAGTTTGATACCAAGAATATACGCGGCTAGATGGATTTCAGAAGCGGCTTTGTGTTGCTGGAGCAGGGCCAGGGCCGAGCAGACCAGAGCCATCGCTGCCTTTTTGAATTGGCCCGTGATCGCTCTGTTTTCTCTTCATTCAGATGGTCATCTAGCTAGGTCTGCTCAGCAAACAAGCAATAACGGTACAGTGGTTTTTGTCTTTGCACAGCCCGGACAATTTTGTTTCTGAGATTTAGGAGTTTTCGACAGAGAAAGACAATGATTACGGACTTCCTGCCCAATTGCAACCTAGCCGAGAACTGTAACCTTCAAGCATGTACCACTACAAGGGCACAAAGAATGCAAGCAATTGATCTCCAAACGTCGTACTGCAGCCACTTGTCCTTGTCAGGAAAACACAAGCAAGGTAGTTCTCGAAGACAACCTGGCAAGGAGGAACGTCTGGTACGGCGTACTACCCTTTCTGCTCGTCTCGAATTGAAAAGGCACCACTAAAAAGAGTTATTGAACATGCGTTTGCCACACAATGTTGTATCTAATTAATTTAAGTTTGAACCTTCGCTTACGGATTGGTTGCTTGGATACTGAGCTTAAGACGAGATCCATCTCCTTCTCACGAACAATAATTGATCTCATTCCCTGCCAGTTCACTTCAAATGTGACAGAGCAGCTGTGCTCTAATCGGTAAGACCTTCAGTCTGTGTCTCAAAACGCCTTGTGCAAGATATTCGCGCTTTACAACGCTTGCAAGAACACATGAATCCCATATGAAGGACGCGGCGCGGTCGTCAACTTTTGATGTCATTTCCGAAAATCTCCATCGACATTCCTATAACATAGTTATCCAGTTTCGCCATTCTCCATATATTGTACTCCAAAAGCGGCCGATTAGAATTGAGACACATAGGTACAATCAGTTTCTCTGAGTGACCCTACGAGTGTTGTCCTGTAATTGCGAGAATTGACTAAATGCAGCTTGCGGGACCGAGCTTCTTACATAGTGCCTGCGTCACCACGCAACAGTCTTCACAATATATGCTTGAAGAGATCTTGGTGTTCTTTTGAAAAGAACTGGTTGTAACAGCGCCTGTATATCTAGCAGCTTGACTACTCTGCTTTGCCCCGTATCGAGAAATGAACAGCTCTCTCTCTCGAGCGTACGGTTTTTCTGGACACATCATCCATTCACAGCGCTTACTTCTACACGCTCCTCTGCCTCTCCCAGGCGCATTACTAGAAACACAAACTCGGAATGCTGTCCAACATTTCCGTGCTCCCCAGTTGACGGCACGATATCCCGAAACATGTTACAAACGCCTTTGAATCCTTTTCGTACCCTGTCTAAACACGTGCGAAACGGGTGAACATTCTGTCACCAACCTCTTCTCCTCAATGAACTCCTTCTTAAACATGACCAAGTCATTCGCTTGAAAAAGCTTACTGTCAACCACCCCTCGATGCTCGCGAAAAGCGTCGAGGCTGCTCATCCGCCCACTGGCAATAGCATTGCGGTTTTTAATAATACCCAAGAAACGCCTTACATTTGCCTCGCCCAAGTCTTTGCCAAGTCGCAGATGATCAGCCTCATAGCGCTCTCCTATCTACACTCTGAAAGTAGGCGCTCGTGTGTGAAGCCTTGTTGACGAGCAGAGCAATCCTTGTGCAATTGCAAAGGGGACAATATGATGTGACTCTCCGGAATGCTACCAGGGAGAGAGGCGATGACGATGATACAGGTGTTCCGAAAACCATCCGAGTTGGGTCGTGAAGCGAGTGACGATAAGTTTGCGATGAGACTACAGATAGGCAAGGCTATTGGTGGTGCCGAGGTTGACAGTGCGGAGGCCAGTCTACTAGGAAAGAGGGTCAATGGACAAGGGGGCATTCTCGTGATACTGACATCGTACCATGAATTGCAGGGCCAGTATGGAGTAGGGTCACAGCTGGTCCGATTCAAGGTAGGCACATCGAGCTAAATCGACGAGCGAGGATTGAGTGTATTGACAAGACTGTGCTTGGCAATAGGGTGTGGCGGGAAGGTCCAGTCGATGTAGGCAGATAGTAGAGCGAGTTCTGGTGCCTATTTTACCTTCCGCCTCATACATTATGAGGCGGAACTTCAGTCAAATATTTTGTAAATTTTCGAAGGTCTCCTAACAATCTAATTACCAGTAATACATCCAGCTGACTTTTCAGAGTAGTGACAGAGTCAAACTTATCGAGAATGGTCACTCTACGAGCAACCTGAAAAATTATCCCGAGTCAGTTCCATCGCTACTTCCGAATCATGCCAACAGAATCTGACATTCGCTCCATTCCACACAGTGATGTACACTGTCGAGCTTCACTCGTGAAATCAGCCCCAGCTCGTAAGCGGCTGTCTGGGGCGCTCTGCAAATCCAAAATTGTGTCAGGGACTGTTGTCGAGGTCAATGTGGCTGTCCAGAATGGAACGAGCCAGAAGTCTGTCATGGTCGACTGGCGTGTCCTGGGTCAGACTAAGCGCATGAATTTCAAAATTTTAAGCTTGAATGCCGGAACCTCTGCTAACCAAGTCGAAATGACTCCAACTGGGCCCAATGCGACTGTTTCCAAGACCAAATTACAAAACCTTGATAATGTGGGAAGTGGAGAAGTGGCCGCAGTTACATACAATGGGCTAGATAACCAGATTTCACGCGAGGAATCAGCAGACCGTGTCGACAGGTGTATCGGCAAAGAGATATCCTGCCCTTGGAATGAGCACGTTCGAAGCGAAACTTGGAAGGTTACTGGTTAGGGCGGAGGTTTGGGCATATTTGGAAATGCACCCCGTTATCTCACTACATGTGCTTTTTTTGTTCACAAGTGTCCGTTGAAACACCTTTCAGTGATTTCCAGACTGACCAGAGTTGAAATGCAGACAGCAGAATGTCGCGTCGTGACGTATGCAGAAATGGTAAAGTTTTCTGGTATCCGCGAAATGATGAAGAAACATAAGGTTGGAATTGAAAGGGGTCCTTTGAAAACTGGCCCAGCTACAAAATGCAGTGCAGTGCATGACTGCAGGGGATTCGCATCATGCCAGAGATTGGGCTCCATTATAAGGACCATAAGATTCAGTTTATGCTCGGAACGATCCGGTTCGCTGGAAACTTCATCTATGTGGTCGGTTGTCAGTGGGTTTGTGAAGGCCACCAATGAACATCATGCTCGTTACATGACGCCCTCAGAGCGCAAATACGGTGATGAGAGTATGTCGCGGTGGTATGCACTTGGTGATGATTGGTTTTGAGATTAGTCTTTTGCATTATGTTGCTCTCAACTGCAAACCAAAACATGGTGCCGAGATATGGGTTGATGCATGTTGAGAGAGTGGAATGATGCTTCGATTGGGGATTATCACTGAAAGTGGCGACGGCTTTTCACTCGCATTCGGGGACGAGTTTTGGCAGCTCAATTGCAGCTACTTTTCGTTTAGTTAGGCCGCGGCCTTTCAAACTTAGTACCGTATGTGATGATCCATAGCTTATATGCATGGCTACTACTCAAGCATTGATGCGTTATTAGATGGGATTCATTGGTCTCATAAAAACTGCAACTCGTCAGTATTCGATGAGTTACTTATCGACAAGGGGCTTATATTCCGTGGAGACTGCATCACCATGGTGAGCAGGCTGGATGGAGACTCAATGGAGCTCATGGAAGTTCCATGGATGGACTGTGACAGTATGTACTTCATCAGCTCAAGCTTCGTAACACGTCCTTGTACTTCAACTGAACGCACCAGATGGACGAAAGAAGGTGATGAGGCAAGATGTGTAGGTGGTCAGGTTGGCGTTACCGAAGTGGCTGAAAGATATTATCGGATATGCAGCCATATTGACCGCCACAACCTGAACAGACAGGATTTTGTGAACCTGGAGAAGACCCTCGAGGTCAAAGATTAGTCTCTGGGCGTCAATTCCATTCTCTCTCTTCTGTTTCTACTGTTGACGCACGGCTACTATACAAGCACTCCGTTGCCCCATTGAGCATGATAAATCACGCACTTTTCTGCGAGCATCTTGCGGAGGGTCTCATCGATGACAAGAATTACCTGGACGGTGTTCGAGGTACGCGTATCAAGGAGGTGCCGGATGAGGGCGGTCTTGGAGATGTAAGCGGAATGAGCCTACATCTTTTCCCTGCGAACCGTAAGCGTTTAAGGGAAGGTGGTTTTTACATTATTTCCGTTTACCAAAGTCACTGCAGGGTCAGCAAGAAGCAAAGTATATCGAAGTATGTTTGTTCTGACCGCCGCGATATTGGAAACGAGAACTACTATTTCAGTCACGTTGATACAGGTTGAAGGTGTTTCGAGTCACCTTTGAGATCAAAAGATTCTATTGCAGAGTTCTAACCACTTTGTAGTCGAACGGTGTACTATGATACATAGCTTTATAGCTGACATCTTGGACACAACGAAAATACGAAAAGCAGCTCATTATAGTATTATCTCCTCCTAGTTACGGCTGCGCATTAATAGTTGCGAGGCTCGTTAGACATCTATCTTGTAATGCCCCTTTCAAAAATGTCAACATTGACTATCCTATATTTTAGTGGGCGTCGTAAAGACTACTTCGATATACGCGTCGGGGTGTAGCTGATGAAGATCCTAAAGGGCTATGAAGGTTCTTCCAGAACGGAAGCGAGTCGAACCCGTGATCTATACGTTGCGAATCAGCAGCTTTTCAACTAGACCACGCCGCACGAGTTTCTGCTTAGAATAGATGAACGGTAGTACACAAAGTACAAAGAAATTCGAAGAGATAGAACGTGGCGGAAGTGAGCACAAGTGAGGCAGCAATATATGTTTAATGTACTAAAATTCAGAGGGTCAGCGCACAAGAACGTTATACTTCTGAGCTTCTCACGCGATCCTGAACTCTGCCTCATATGAGGCAGGAGCCTGGTACGATAGACAACAGAAGGCGTGGGGCAATCCAGTGAATGAGAATGACGCTTTCAGTAGTGGCGGCAAGTATAGATGTATATTACAAGTCAAGCGTGCGGCCACCCATGCCGGCACAGGTTAGCTTTGACGAGAAAGTCAAGAAAAGCCTCGGAGCATACTTAGGGCGGTTCTGTCGCAGAAAGAGACGTTGTGACGGTACCACGAGACGTAGTCGGAGAGGACAGTACCAGAAGTTGACGTCCAGTATGTATTGGGAAGAAAATAGGAGGTTAGCAAGGATATAATACTTGAACGAAGAGACGTGATTTAGTAGAGATGCACAGCAGGAGTTCGGCGCTGTCGGAAAATAAAAGAACGCTAGACTTATTGAAAGGGAAAGTATCATAGCGGCAGAGGAAATTAAGTTTCGAAGTAAGTTTGTTCCGATTCAAATGAAAACTTGCAGCAGAAATACTGTACTGTTGGAACAAGAGCAAAGATCATGAAGACCCGAATATTCAGATGTGTCTTAATCGATCACGTTTTCTAGAGTGGGGAGAAAAGAATGCATCCCGCGACATGTAGGAAAGTTTCATTCGAGCGGCACATTTCACCACGGGAATGTTGCTATTTCATACATTGCACGGACAATGATAGGCTCGAAATGGATGACTGACGGCCCCCGTTGAATATTGGGAGCGTAATCGATTGGACAAAGGTCGCGACAGCGATTTTCAAGTCGGATCGGGTCGCATGGGGACATCCCCAAAACATTTCTGATATCATATTATAGCGCCACTTAATGATGATTGGAATGTTACAGCAATGGTCCACTCGTATCATGTACAGCGTTGTTCAGTCAAACTAGATTGTCGACGAAACTGGCCCCGGTGAAAGACCTACTCTGCCCGCTGGTGCTCGGATATGTGACCTGCACTTCCAGCGATGTAGCTTGCAACAGTCCGGCACATACGGAATCACTTTTCTTTACTTCCACGTTAGCCTCGCATCAGGACCTGCAAAACCAGACTGCTTGCTCTATAACAAAACTAAGCACCTGCAAGAACGTCACTAAACACATGAAGGTGCGCACCTTTCGGTCTTGAATCGCACCTTTGTACATTGGAAAAGTGGGAGACGAGAACGGAAGAAGATACTGGCTACTTGGAGAGACCCACGCGAGCAAAATTGTGGAGGTTCTATAGGGACATAACAAAATCGTATGCTTCCTTATGACGAGGTTGGGGTGTCGGTACATGCTTCGGTACCTTTTTCGCATAGCAGTGTCGGACTATTGCGCCAAGTGCCGGCTAGCCGCCGTCGCTGCAGGACGCAGAAACCACCTGCCCAAGGCCAGTATACTACCGTGAGTATTATAACTTAGCGAAGTATGCTCCCCAGGGAAAGATCTGTGCGAAGCTCGCTATGCGCTGCTCTTTGAAAGCATATGAAAACAGAGAGCTTTTCCAGCGAGCTGCAGCGGTCTGTTTTGGCATCAGGGTAAACGAAAGAGCGTACGAGGGACGTGATTGTAGACGCGATCCAGGGGCTCTGCAGAATCTTCCAGAATCGGTAAAACCTTCCAGAGGACGATGACATTGGGAGACTATTCAGATCCTCAAAGAGCCATAGAAAGCGCACGACCAGCCTTCTCGTCTGGTAAGGCAGGAATTGCAACATGGTGGCGTTGGTGCCTAGTGTGGCGCCAAGACATTACATCAGATGACCGCCGTGCACGCCTTGAACGGTACCGTTTCGGAGGTCTTCGGCTCGTAACACATAGTTTTTGCGGGACTTGACAATTAGTTGCTGTCTCCACCAGCGTAAGGCAAGTTTTTCGCCAGCGTGGATCTCTTCACGCACGAGAGGCCCGAAATATTTCTCCGAGAAGTTCGGGAGTTCTCCGCGCGACGCACATGCCACGAGCCGTTCGCCGTTTTTTTCGCACGGAGTTCTGAATCTATGGCTGCAGCTGAGCCACACGGGCCTTTAGACGCTCTACGTTGAGCACGCAGGCATGTAGACCTTCAAGGGCAGTCACTCCTGTGACTGGTGCGGGTCGTTGGAAAGGGGACCGAGGCATCGTGGGTCTCACACCCTTCAAAGTTGTTATCGGAGCGATGCTTCGACGTTGCGGAGATGGACCGTTGTGAACAGCAATTTCAATCAACGGTAGTAGATAGGGCCATTTTCGAAGCTAAAGTCTGTATTCTAACTTCTGTGGCATTCCAGAACGTGGAGTTCGTGTAGTACAACGGTTCTTCGAATGGGCGCCGACTTCCAAAAGAATAAATATTGCGTACTGCCGCGTCCAGTGAACGCTCGCATCCACTACCCGCAGCTTATTTCTTAGTAAAACATCCAGATCGTCCTGCGAATTGTGCAGTACACTGCAGTGCCGCATCTCACATTACGTACCTCAATGTCACAGGATGACCTATAGCCTGCCTCACGTGGATGCGCTTTCCTCGGACCCTTCATACTCTTAGTTGCCTTCCAACGGATCTCACGCCACTGCACTGAAGACCGCTACGCGCAATATGCGCCATTTGCAGCTCTAGGAAACTGAGCATTATGCTCGGAGATGTTCGGATGCGCTGGGTCACCTACAATCTTGCCGACGTTACATGGCACGAGATGATATGTAAAACTTTGCGCTCATTTCTTGGACAGTATCGTAAACATAGGGTAACACAAATAATTACTTCCGTGTAATCCGCGGAAGGCGTGACACATTGCATGAGTGCTGCTGGGGGGCGTCGGTTTAGTGCGAGCCGAAACTAAGACGTTTGAAGGTACAGCAGGGCTCAAATGTAGTGGTTCTTTCCTTCGCGATGCGTTCGTGGAGCAGGGCCTGATTTTTGCGTCGACCCGTCACTGGTTAACAATGCGTGCACGAATTGATACATCCGGCACTGCGTGGTTTGCGCCGAAGTGCTGCCAATAGCAGCGCAGAGCTGCGGCCTACAGTCGAGTGGGCATCCTTTCATACGAAACAACTTTCTTCCTTCACTGTACGGGCACCTACCCTTAGGGGAACGTTGGAAGTACAGACGCCAACATTTTTACTCCGTCCTTGCCGAAGCCGTGCTACAGTTGACCCGTGCAGAACCGTAGTCACACACTTCTTGTGCTGAACAGGTCTGACACGTATGGCATGAAGTGTAGAAACAAACTGGACCTCGAGTCGACGTCAGAGAGACGCTGTGAACGTGTATTTCTTGTCGTTGAAAAGTAAGTAATTTCTAAGATCGGTGCGGTGTCACTAATGACAGAGGTTGAGATCTGCGCATGTCAAAATACATGGGCAGATGGATGCAGTTTTTCAGATAAGATTTCGCACATCCTTCCACTTATATGTTTTCACGTGTGTTGATGTCAGCCCCTGTCACTAGGAACACCCCCCTAGCCTAAATTTTCATAACTTTTCAAACCTCTCTTTCCTGCTATAGCGGCCCCACAATCGCCTACTTTTTTGGGAGACCTTTCTTGCGGCTGAGGCCGAGTCCTTCTCAGAAGCTGCAGGAAGTCCTGTTCACTGGAAGTGGGTCTCAAACTGGCATGTAGCGTTTATTGTTGTTTACCGGCAAGCTATTTCGGAAGACCCTACCACGTAGTTTGGAGCTGAGCTTATCCCCGTAGCTTGTGAACAGCTCCTCGCCATTCAGAGTCTCACGCATCGCACGGCCCGTAACGGTGGTCAGTGACGGTGGATCTCTAGGAGAGGACTCTCCCCGCTCCTCGTAAAACTCTCGTTCGTGTCTCGCACTCTCGAAGTACCTCTGTTTCGCTCTTCGTCATCCCTAGGCAAGTGCCGGGCGTTATTTACGAACCCGGCCACACGAAATGGTGCCAGTACGATGTACACCTTATCCCTCGGAGCTGCACTGGACTCCGTATGCATTTCAATAAGGAGGGCTACCCGGTTGAATCGTTCTCTGTATATCCCCGAAATTCCACCGCTGTACATCTCCGATTTCTCCGGCGTGTGCTCACGCAAGTTTGCGTACAGGAGCGTCCCGCAGAAGCAGATGATCGTCTATCCTTTCGCGAAGACCTGGTCCTGAAATACCATGAGTCCTACACCTTGGTACTTCACGGACGACGGACGCACTACAACACACCTAGCCATCGCTTCCACCGTCCGGAATGTCAGTGGGTCTTGCGTGTCGAGCGGCGCGTGGTACATTGCCGGACAGCGGTCCACCGACGCCCTTGAATAGCTCAGGGAGAGCATAGGATCTCCGGCGTAGTTCGCAATAAACTGGACTATGTATTCCGGGAAACATTGGTACCGGGGAAACCCAGCCGGAGCATCCGCAGGGTCACTCCCCCTCGTCGCAGATACATTCCGTTTCACGCCGGCGAAGTACCGCATGGCAAGCTCCACAACCCGCGGAGAGCCACCAATGTCGCACACGGTGCTCACAACGCTTTCGCGAAATACCTTAACCATGCTCGGTAGAGCTTGACTGACGCAGTCGTCATCCCCGTCGTACCGCACGAAACCGCCATGCCTCGTAAGACCTAGGCGTGCTTTCCCAGTCGCGCATGTACGACTGAACAAGGGCACAACAATGTTCCCTGGTGTCGAATAATGCAGCAACAGCTCGCTCATATGCTTCATGCTGTTCTGCTCAGGTCAAAGCATCTTCATGCGACTCCCTTCGTCAGCTATTTTCACCACCTCTCCCGGCTTCAACCGCTGGATTCCATCTATGCAGTTCTTCCGAGGTACAAACGATGCTTGGCAAGCGGACGATCAAGGGCAAGGCGCAGGAGCAAGAGAATGCTGGTCTCGAGACAAGGGTCAACGAAGACAAGGAGAAGCTACGGTAGGCCGATCAAGAGCATCTTGAGGTGCAGGTGATGACTGAGCCAACACTTTCCGAGTTCATGCGACTACTAGCTGAATCGGAGGATGTCAAGCACGACAACGAGAGCCTACACGTGGCTCACAGTGTTTCTAGTGGCACCCCGCAGGTCACACCGCATGCCGAAACTGGACTTAGTCAGAGTCGCCAGCGTATAATAGAAGTAGCGGCAAAGTACATTGGTGGTGCCAAGACCACCGAGAAGCGGTTTCTGCAATTGTGCTACCGTGAAACTTCTCAGCTCGACCCAATAATTTCTGTTTTAGTCCGGAACTAAGCAGGTCGCAGTGAGCGGGGCGTGGCGGGGGAGCTTTCCGCGCACAGCCTGGAGAGTGGTGTGCTGATTTCACCGATGGTTCTTGTGAATCGTAAGCAGTACTAGACGCGTTCCTACTACGATGAGGCGACGGCTCTGGTGGGAATGATGCGTGCAGAGCTGGGCACCGGGAGTTGGTCGCCCTTGTTTTTGGAGGCCAAATCCCGCTAGAAGTGTCAGGAGGTTGTTCTAACAGACTAGGCACTATATGCAAGTATGACTCAGACAACTTCTGACGTGAGGAGTTCACGGAAGGAAAGCTTTAGAGACACGCTGTCCCGATGCCTCGCGTATTTCTTCTTGATGTCGAGGAAGATCACGTTTGTATCGCACAGGTAGGAAGCGGAGCGCTCATCTCACGCACTTCAGGCAAAGGTGAGGCCGATGAGCTCAGGAGGGGACCAAGGGGCTCCAGAGTTCTAATGGTGGCGACTAAGCAAGGCCGAAGATCTACGTTACGGTGATTGCTTTGTACCGAAAGACGTGTTCGATTTGGAGGAGGGTGACGTACTGTTCGGAAACTGTTCGGAGAGACATGACATTTACAAGTTCCGATGGTACCATGCTCAACTAGATGGGACGTTCGCGTACGGGTCAATCGTGCAGCTCGCACGCCTGGACGCCTGGCTGCAAACAGTGTTATCCTACCTGCAGCATATGGAGGGCCTCGGCAGCCATCGTCGACGCTCTCACAGGATGACGATTTCGAAGTGTGTGCCCTTGGCAACCATGCAGATACTGTCCAGCGTTTGCAGAGTTATATAGCACGTTCTTCAGCAAGAGATGTTTCGATGTGGTTCTGCAGCTCACGCGGCATCGTCTGAGTCGGTAAATAAGGGGGGGGGGACCGTATGGTGAATAGCGTGGTCAGGAGTTCTTAGCTCGCGACCCTGGAGTAGCCACAAACGTGGTGAAGGTGCGTCCAGAATACAAAATTTATTTGGCGGTACGGAAGATGTCGTTTTCGGACAATATCTCCAGTAAGCTTGGCGGTGTTGTCGACTGCGACGCTGCAAGTGCGAAATCAAGGGAGGGACCGTATGAACTTTGCAATGGCTCGTCTGGCCTGTCACGGATTCCCGCCACAACTTTGCATACTCCCCCGCGGTCTGTTCTTGGAGGAGCGTACGAGTTACTATCGACGCACAGAAGAGAGCAGAAGACGGAAACCGTACTTGCATGTTGGGGGGTCACTAAACGGATTGTAGTTTTCTCGTGTGTTTAGTTGTAGTGCAGAAAGAATGGCGTGTCACTCGCAGGGGAGGGTTCACGTAGGACTGGCCGTACATCAGGGTCTCTGTAGAACCTGTTAATGTAGAAGCGAGGGTAGAAGCAGTGGAGCTGAGGAGTGAAAGGGATGATGTGGAAATTTGACCACGCCACGTGAGATGTCCTAGTGGTAGCAGACGTCTCGCACAAATCAAACCATGGAGGAGCAAGAGCTTGACGCCTTCTTCGCTACATGTCTGGGAGCAAGATGGGGCTTTTCGTGCGAGTTGGAATCTCGTCTGTAAACCACCGCAAGCGAACGTATTGCAGAGTGTCGCCAACAGCGTCGAGTGGTGCAATACAATTCATGTCTCGACCAAGGGCATACTGGGAAGGTTTCAGTGATTCACGGTCATGCATGCGGAAGAGAGACAGGACCTGCGCCACCCATACAGTGTCTGTGTATTCTTCGTCGTCATCGGCCTGGAGCACGAAGGTGAATCGCTGCCGTTTCGTCAGGCCAATGCTTCCATCTGCGTGAACGCGCTGAATGACATGTTTTGGCGTCGGGTCGAGTCGAATGATATTCAGGTTGGGATCATAGTCGTTGACAGAAGTACAGAAGCTGCCGAGAATGTAACCGCTTTCGACGATGGTAATTTAGAGAGTGTCATGTATGTGGACCGAACATTGCTGGAGAAGCTCGGCGCCGACAAGGTCCACCAGCATACTGGTGCTCTGATCATGAAGCTGGACAAGAACATTGATGCAGATGTCAGGAGCTTCTCTGCGTAGTAGTTCGAGCATCGCGGCGGTGCGACGGCCTTCTTCGTTTGTGAGAAGCGTCATTGCGAGGGTTCACAAATTAGCGAGTGTGTGGAGGTACATTCGGAAGCCTTCCCTGAGAAGACTTTCCCCTTGCCTGTCGTTTGGATTCCTGTGCGGTATCGTGAGCCAACAAGACCGTGAGGTAGAGACGACATGATTTCGGACAGCAGCAGGGTTTTTGGAGTGCTGTAGTCGGCGGACGGTTTCGTTCGTGGCTGTTGCCCTACGCTTGGAGATGCGGCGGTAGTCTTGCTCGAATGCAGTGTGGGCGTGTTCATAAATACTGGCATCCAGATGTCGTAGGCCTCCGAAGTTGCGTACGTCACCTGTAAGGCGGGCGAGGAGATGAAAGCTGAGGGTCTCGAGCCTGGTCGGGTGCTGGTCCCCAAAAATGTGGAGCACGGAGGTTTTGAACTTAATGACAAGGTCCTCTCGGTTGTGAACCTCGGCAAAACCCCAGTGATTCTCTAGTCCCTGTCTCGAGCTAAGTCTTAGAATGTCTGAGTACTGAGCACAAGTAGGTGCGAGAGGTGTGGAGTCAGTCTCATCACAGCAACGCTCGATGGTTCCTGCGATAATCGGAATGAGCATGTCAACGGGCTCGTAGTGTTTGGTCTGCAGCATGCCACGAACTCCTACATTTGTGTATAGTCCGTTCAGGCGACTGCCTTCTCGAAGGCGGAGCAATCGACGTGTAGTTCAGGAACGTAGAAGTGACTCTGAACGGCAGCGAGAACTCTGTTCGCTCCGCGAAGGAGAGCAGTGCGGATGTTTCTGAGCTGTTTCCGACTGGTGCCGATGGATGCTTGCGCTGTGAATAGGACAGGGGAGTCGAACCTAAAAAATACGCAGGTCTTGATCAGCTTGGAGATGCCGAGGTGGACGTTGTGTAGCGGTTCGAAACCGAAAACGGAGTGCATGTCGAGTTGAAAATTAAACGGACGCAGGGGGCATGTTTCCAGAAAGGATGGCGACCTCCGTGGGAAGGAGGTGACGACTGTTCGTCGTGACAGTGCGGCGGCAGCTCGTGCCTGATCAGGCTTGTGGGGCAGTGCACGAGCAGTGGCGTCGTCCTCGAGGACGGCCACTTTGCTGCGAAGATGTACGGAGGACTGCGTAGTGCGCGCCAGGAATACGGCGGACGAAGAAAGGGGATTTGAAGGTACTTCGCAACGGCGGCAGGGTTGCCCGGTTTGTGTGCCTGATCGGGTGCGAACGATGTCCTTCGCGCCGGGTATGTCGCAACTGTAGCTGGTGAGGACTGCGTAACATCTCCAGAGACGACGATGGGCGTTGGAGCATGTGAGGCCTACGCGGGCTTTTTCTTACAGAGGCGATAGCAAAGAGTGGAGGGCGGAGTGTGGTATGGAGGTTTTGGTGTGTGGTGCGCGAGCAGTCGACCAACATGGAAAGACGTCATAATCCCTGTCGTTCCCGGCGGGCAAGAGCTGGAAAGGAAAGAACCCAACGACGGTGTGTCGGGACATCATGCAGCGTCGGCGGAAAGCGGGAGTGAAGTTGAGGAGAGTGGGATGCACAAGATTGGCAACGAGCGCGCTGTTTTTAGGTGCAGAGGAGAACTTATCCGTATCGATCTGTATGCAACCTACAAACTAGTAGGTTCTCGACGTCCCGGTGTCCCAGATGACACGCTCGAGCTCGCTACTGATGAGTTCTTCGTTGAGGCCTTGAGAAACTCGTCGATGCACGTCAGTCTGCAGGGGATGCGCGAAAAGATGCGTGTCGGTCTGCAGGGTGTTACCACAAGAGTGGCAGAGCCACGACTCTGTGTTAGCTCGTGTTACTTGGTTTCGCCGGATTGTGACAGGGTCCCGAATGTAGGCAGTGCCGAAGGACCTACCGCTGTGGTCCAACGCACGAGTTGCGGAGAAGCCCTGGTGGTAGGGTTCTTTCTTGACGACAGTGGGAGTGAGGGAGCAACACTCTTGTGAGGAGGGAATGCGGTCTCCGAAGCGCGCGAGAGAGAAGTTAGGAATCTTCAGGATATAGATTATCTCGTGAATCGTGCGGGGGCCGGTAGTCCTCTCTACTTCCGGGAGAGAATCTGCGATAGATTGTATCAGGAAGCCAGTGTTACTTGTGGTCGTTTTTGCACCAGAGTGACACAGGAATGGCAGCAAAAGAAGCAGAGGCTATGGAGCCTCATCAGAAAGGGCGCTATCATCGTAGTGGAGAGGGGGTTCTAGGGCGGGTGACAATTGCAAAGAAGTAGGGACGAGCTCGGCTATCTGACGTGTTCAGAAGTGACACTGCTCGTCGTGTTTTTAAACGGAGTACGCTTCAAGGGACGAGTAGACGGAGTGCCAAAACTCGCCGTGCGTATTGAGGGCTGGAACGGATGCCTCGAAATCGAAGGGCTGGGGGGAGGGGGGGGAGGGTGGAATCGGCACACAAGTCAGGTCAACTGTGTACAGAGAGGGAGGGGAGGAGCGAGCAAGAAGTGCAGGTGGATCACGGCGCATGTGACAAGGCGGAGGCGCGGCTACGAATACTGTAACAGGACGTGTGCGGCACCACAATCCCGATTGGGACCTCCCCGGCCGGTCCCTCTCTACTGCACGTCGACTTGCGTCGTCCATCTCCTCTCTGATCCACACTGTCCCACTTCCCGCACCCATTGCGTCCGTGTGCTCCCGCACCGGTACAGTCAGTATCCACGCATTCTTCCCTCTCTTCGAACACCCCCCCCTCTACCCCCTCTCTCTCCACACTCCCCATTGCGCTTCCTTCCCTCCCCGCCACACGTTTTCTCACCCACAACACCCAAACCCTTTGTGTTTATCCCCTACCCCGCCCAGCTTTCCATCGGCCTCCTCTCAGAATCCTTGTCCCCTTCAAATGACGCACGCCTCCCTCCCACCCCGCGTCCTCTCCCTTCAAAGCCACGTTGTTTCCGGCTACGTCGGCAACAAGGCCGCCGTCTTTCCCCTTCAGCTCCTCGGCTTCGACGTCGACATCCTCCCCTCAGTTACCCTCTCCAACCATACTGCCTACGCCCACGGCGCCCCCGGTCCGCGCCACACCGCCTCCGAGCTGTCCGTATGGCTAGAGGGTCTACGCGCCAATGCCCTTCTCCCTGCCGTCACCCATCTGCTCACCGGCTACATTGGCACGTCGGGCACGTTGCGCGCCGTCGTGGATGCCGTGCGGCTCCTGCGCGAGGCAGCCCCGCGGGAACTGGTGTACGTGTGCGACCCGGTCATGGGCGATGATGGAAAGTTGTATGTGAGTGAGGATGTGGTGCAGGTGTATGTGGATGAGGTGTTACCGTTGGCGACGCTGGTGACGCCCAATGTGTTTGAGTTGGGCTTGTTGACGGGCGTGGTCGTGCATAGTGAGGTGGAGGCCTTTGCGGCGTGCGACCAGCTGCACGACAAGTACAAGATTCCTGTTGTTGCCGTCACAGGTGCGCGATTTGCGGGTGGCGGGGATCGTGTGGCCGTGCTAGTGTCGACGAGAGAGGGAAAGGGCGAGGGCAAAGGCGAGTGCAAGAGCGAGACCGAGACCGAGAGCAAGAGCGAAAGCAAGAGGGGTATTGGGGGGGGGAAGAGGTTTGTGGTCGAGAGTGAGTACTTTGAGACATCGTTCACGGGAACGGGGGATTTGATGACGGCAATGTTGCTGGCTTGGACGACACGGTTGCCGGGCGATTTGGAGGCGGCCTGTAAGAACGCGACAGCCACGGTGGCGGGTGTGATACGGAAGACACTGGCATTACCAAAATCGGGTGGGCTTTGTGAAAAGCCGGAGTTGCGCTTGATTCAGAGCCAGGACGAGATTTTGACGCCGCAGGTAGAGCATGTGACCATGCGCAAAGCCGTAAGTTGACGGGTCGATCTATGGACAGAGGAACGTTGTGAGAGCGGGGAGCTGAAGGTCGATGGGAGGGAAAGGAGGGCGGGGACGGGGGGGAGGCCGGTTGAGGGCAGATCAGGATTGTCGGCAACGTTATTAGAGTGAGGCGATTTTGACGAGTAGGCCAACTCATGCTGTAGCCTTTTTGCTTAAGATCCTGACCACCCAAAATTTTTATTCTACGGGGTTGATGACGACGAGTCCTGCGATGAGGGGGTACTGGTGAACGAGCCGCGCAGGTGGTCGGGGTAGATCATGACGGAGGCTAGTGTGATCGCAAGCCCGCTGTTTCGAAGCAAAGTGCGGGCACCAACTGCGTTGTATTACAAAAGCGCATCGATAGCGCACGGGAGGACTAGGCGAAAGGAAAAAAGTTAGCGGCTAGTTTGGAAGAAGCACCACGTGCTTCCTAGGTACAGAGGCATCCAAACTTACATGGAAACGAAGGGACCGCAGCGGCCACACCGGCGACGGTTAAAATGACTGCCGGGTGCCCGTTCACGACCACTCTCTTTACAGCTTGATATCCCGCTGCGATGCAACAAACATTGTAAAACACCACATGACGCGATAAAACAACATACACAGAAAAAGGTTAGATGCTCTCGTGTACTGGTACATCTATTATCGTAATTGCGCAGCCCCGGGCGTGCGGTCGGATGGGAGGTGCTGAATACGCTGCAACCTACAATGAATCGCGTCTGCAATCGCCTCATCGGCGACCTCAAGTTTATCCTCTGCCAACGGTGAGTGTGCCTACACCACACGCAAGGAAAAAGTACGAAAAGGTTTGTTAGTGCACCCAAGTTTCGTCTCTCCTCATTCTCCACCCAGCCGCGCCGCCCACGCAAGTGTCGCGAAAGACACAAATGATGACATACTCTTGCGGTCTGCACAGTATTGAAGATAAACTCGCGGCTGGAACGGATCATATCGCGCAGTGTGAGCGTAGGGGAGGTTCCATCGACCTCCATGGTGACTTCTTCCCGCTTCTCTTCCGTCATCCTTCGAAACGTGCAAACAGGGAGGTGCAGCAGGACCGGTAAGCTGATTGAGTCGAACAAAGTAATGAAGCAGAGAAAGTAACCGATATTGGCGCTGTCTGTGTGTGGTCAAGACCCCATTGATACAGCGGCATTGATTAGTGGGAAGATGAATCGAAAAGAGAATGATGGAGAAAGTGGGTAAAGTTTTAATGAATATTTAGTTTTCGAAAGAAACTGTCCTTGCTGGTGCTCCATTCAGGGTTTCGGTTCTCGAGGTTGAAACGGCTGATTTCAAAGATCCACACCGGACTGCATGAACTGAGTGATACGTTTACACGGGCAAAGCTCGCCACCTTTCGTGCCGGTAATCGCCCTAAACTACCTGCATTTCAAAACGTTTCCGAAGTGCTCATGGAAACACCATCTCCAGCTGCTTGCTTCCGAGATCGTTGTTGCAAGCGACGGCCTTGCCAGTATCATTAATCGCCCCGTCCAGGCGACTCTGTGCAGTCATCACGTTTAGATCTAGAGACATTGCCAAGGGGCGAAACCAATGATGTTCCATTGACTGTATGGCAGCACAATTACAAGAGGAAGCCATCAAGGCGGTCTCAGCGGCCCTGGCTGACAATGATGGAAACTTGCGCGCTGCAATTGACGTAGCTCAGGAGGAATGGCGCCAAGAGTTGGCGACCGCGAAGACCACGGCCAGAAAGTTGCTCGCCAACGTGTTAAGGGAACGGGAATCTCTGCGGTTATCGTTAGGAACTGCTGCAGAGCTGTGGTGCGTCTTGAAACCGAAAGATCCCAGGGAAAAGCTGATCAGTTCTCGCGCCGAGGAGACAAGCTGTGCGGGGTATCTCGCGGACGAGTTGCAGATTGAGACCGTCCTGGCTCTGCAGAATGTGTCGCACACTATTTACTACCTCGAGTTCATCATGGCGGCACCAGATGCACTCACGAGGGCGCACGAGATGCTTGCGAAGCTGCGTGTCGATGGGTTGAACAAACCTGTCCAGGGCAATGCGGGACTGCTCGTGGAGGCCCACGGTATACTTACTGGCGTAGAGCGGTTGCGCGACCTTATTCTGCTTGAGTCTCCAGAGATGGAGAAAATAGACGCATCACTTCCGTGGTTTGCCGACTCTATAAAAGCGCGTACTATTCTCGAGGACATTGTACTCCGCGAAATATTTTCAAACATTGTGCGCTTTTCGCAAGAGAACCCACGTATGCTTGTTGCGGCTGCCCGCGTGGTAGAATTGGAAGAGGTGGAGGATGAATGGTGGGCAAAACTAATAGTGCGAGCCGGGAACATGGAGCAAGGTGATCTGGTGCGCCCATTCGGAGCTCAGGAGTACCGACGAAGGGTGTTAGAAAGTGTGGTCGAATCGTTACGATCGCTATTTGTCCAAAAGGAAAGGGATTTGGGGATCACGTCAGTGACGCAGAGTGATAGCGAGATGAGCTCATCATTTCGAACTCTTAGTTCACCTATGGAGGTGGTGAACATCTTAGACTGGATTGAGCATCGCAGGTCGGAAAATGAGACTGTGCGACGCTTTGTTGTACCTTGTTTGCCGCCAGCATTTGAGATTTCGGCTCTGTACAAGAAGGAGCTTCACAGGCAGTTTATGAGGCTAATTACTCAGCTCTTGCATTTAGTTAATCCAGATGGGTCGATGATGTTGTCGGAGTCAGATCTCATTATGCTCACAAGTTGGTATTGCAAGTACAAAGCGGAAGTGGGAGATCATGATGATTCAATTGACTCCTTCCTTAGCGACGAGGATCGCGAACGTTTGATCTCTGCGTTGCAAAAGCACTGCGCATCTCGAATTTCTGCTAGAGTCTCTTCGGCTGTTGCTGATGATCGAGAGGCATCTCAGTCTTTAAATGGAGTAAGCATGCAAGAACATGCCCGTCGTAGCGTCAATGGCGGCGATGATTCTAAAGTTCAGTTCAAGGTACAGAATTCAGACCTTCCGGACATCGTCTTGGGATGTATAAATGACCATGTGAGGAGGTTACTTGCTTTGAAAATCCATGGGATGGACCAGGCAATTGCCGAAACTGCAGCAAATTGTTTGATGTCATTCCAAGGAGAGATTCACCTTGCTTTATCCGATGAAGCTTTGAAGTCGTCAGAAGAAAGGTATCGCTTGTACGCTTGTGCAACTGCCAACAATATGGCTCGTTGCTTGGAGTATTCTGAAGACCTTCGAGATTTGTTTATTCCTCTGGCTTCTGACCGAGATCGTTCTGACATCGAGGAACGAATGGAAAAAGTTATCGAGGGCTTCCGTATGACAGCATCCAGAGCTTTAAGAGTCTTGATATACGGCATGGATGCATGTTTGAGACCACACGCCAGTCGCTTGTATGCCCCTCACACTGGCACTGAAATTATGCTGGACATTATTGCGACGTTGGATGATTATTTTTCAGACTATCAAGCTTATCTCCTCCCATATCATTTTGAACATCTTGCCATCGAAAGTTTGAAGCGTGTCGTTGTGTGGTACCTGGCTCCATTTCTCAGAGTTGGACAAGCGCGCATGGAAGAAAGTGCAGCTAGAAGATTTGCATCACTACCGACATTCAACGAGATGAATTCCATGGCTTTAGATTTTCCGCCCGAAGATTACGAAGCAGGCCTCTACGGTAAACGAACACAGAGCACTCGTGTTGAAAAGACAGAGGGTTGTGGTCTGCAAACGCTAAATGGAGCAGCTGTGGTCGCACAAATTGACAAAGATAAGGCAAACCTGTCCGACTTTATGATGAGGAAGGTCGTGCTTTATCAAAAGAAGCAATTGCAACCTACTTTAGACCCACTTCAAGCAATTCGCTCGTTGTACACCTGCCCATCGACAACATTTGGTCTCTCAGATGCTTTCCGTGACTCAAAGACAATGTTAAGTAGAGCGTTGAGACCAGCTTGGGTTACAGAGTGTGGAGTGTCAAGACATGTGAGTGCTCGCGTGGCTGAAGTCATATGGGAAAGTCGGAAAGACGTAAATCCCGTAGTTTTACTCGAAGCATTGAACTTGATCCGATCTCTTGGTGACAAACAAGATCTCTCAAGTCCGAAGCAGAGCCGAATGTCCAGTTTCGATGACGGTCATTTCCTGGCCTCGAAACACGACGAGATGGAGGGTCCTTTTTCGGAAAGAATGCTCGGCAACGACTTGGGGCATCAAGAGCAGAATAGGTCTACGTCCTCTTTACTGTGGGCACCGTCGGCCTCCCGATCTTCGCGATTCAAGATATCAAAGTACCGAACCCGGTCACGAAACATCCAGCCATGACCACTACACCGTTTTGAAGTCGACAGACAACATGCTTCTGCAATGGGATACCCTACGCCCTACCTTACCGGGTTGCTGAAGTTTGTTCACAACTCACTTTCGCAGCAGATAATCGTTACCATTCCGAATCGAATAAGTGAAAACCTGTAAATCTTGTCATAACCGTGAGAAAGTTCACGTTGCACGTGAATATTGCTAGGCTAATGTCTCAAGACGCTGACGGGGTCATGGTCAATGTCATGATGTACTTATACGGGCCTAGTACTATCGCATTTCTATCAATTCGTTGCATCAATAGCATTAGTGATACCGTGCGAATCTTTGATGAATGGATTTTTTGCCTACGTTGTCGTTGCTGTAGCTGATTTGACCACTATTGGCGATACGTGTGATTAGGTAGCGAAAACGGAAATTCATTTCAAATTATCATGAGAGGATGGCATGAAAGACAAGCCTTATTCCCGCCATATTTTCAAATTCGAAAGTTTTGAAGAATGTGCAGGTCCACCCTCAGCATTCTCTGCACAGATGTTGCTTTCGGAAAAAGTTTTTCCCTCATTTGCATGCCTCAATCTTTTTTTTTTTGACAGGCAAACCGTTGCACTCTCAATGACATTGCATCTGCAACGGGGCTGCGAAGTGAAACATACTTGAACTCCATGAGATTTGTAACAAGTTAAACGTCCGAACTTCTCTATGCTTCCTACTCACCTCACCAATCTCATCACCGAACTGCAAAATGGGCACGATATTAGCGCAAAACTCAAAGAAACGTTTAATCTTCCGTCTGAGAAGCTCACGCGCACACATCGGCTCAAACTTGCGAATCGAATTCTTGAGATTGGCGCCGATAATAGCTCGGAACATGTCCACTGGGCATTCCGCGAAGCTATTTTGGCCATGCGCGAGCTCGTTCCTTTCCTGAAGAAAGGGAACAGCCCGCTTTCCAACACTATTGCTGCAGTCGAAAAGTACTGCGTAAACCATGCGTCATGTGTCCTTTTTGATGGAGGAGAGAAGCAGGCAACGTTGCGTTCATCGATTGCGCAACTGACAGAGGAATCCTTGCGGCGTGTTTGCGAAGCTCGCAAAACTCCGCCAAAACGAGCGCGACGACCAGCGCAGGCCTGTGAAATATCACCAAACAGCGCTGCAAAGGAGAACCGCGAGCCATGTCCTTCTGGCATTTTGGCAACAGACGAGGCTTTTGACACAGTGGCGTTTCGAGGAGCAGCAAAAGCTGGCGTTCAGGCTTTTTTGCCTCGAAACGATTCTGGCTGCGTTGTTGTTGTTGTATCAGGCACACTCGTAGCGCGTTTATCAATGGCGGCCCGCGTTGCGTGTGTATCTCCTTTGGAACTCATGACCATGACAAAGCAATTGGTAATGCCATGGCTTGACTGTCTTGCCTCCTTTGTGAACGGTTCGGAACAGCATTTTCGGCCGAACTACTTGTCCTACGTCAAAAGAGTGCAACACGTGCTACTAAAGACAGTACGTGAGCCTAACGTCGATGATGTGAGTGCACTGAGGGTGCGAGCCTACGCACTGACACTGGGAGATATAAAGCTGAAGCAGTATGCAAGAGACGTGCTTACGATAGCACAGTCGGTAACTCGCTTAAAATCGGACACATTGCCTCATTCCGTGAAGTTCAACATTGTAGCCGAACTATACGATGATGCTCTTCATTTCTGTTCCAAGTTTGAGCTCACTGACATGCACTGGTACTCAGAAAACGCATCAACTTGGCTAGATCATGTACTGTATGTGTGGTGCCGGCGGCCAACTCCATCCGCAATACCAAACATTTTTGCGAAGAGAATATCTGCATTGAAAAAACTTCAGGATGAACCAGGTATTTTAGGCCCCTGTGAACTGCAGAGAGCTCTTATCAAGGCCGGGGTTTATCACGCTTGCGCAGGCGACAGCAGTGATGTTAGTTTCGATGATGCTACATCAGAACTGATTGGGAAAGAAGTTGCGAAGCTAGCAATTAACGCCTCGTCGACCTGGAATTTCAACCGAGGCGATACATGTGATGAAAATGGAGAGGTTTGGAAGAACGAAGCTAGGGCTCTGAACAGACTTCGAGTTCTCCGCGTTCTCGAACCGATCAGGGTTTTTTTGTATGCCGCGAACCCAGGCAGCAAAAGCAAGTACACTGAAGGTGAAGTGGCAGTGTTTGAGATGTACATAAATGCATTACTGGATGGCGTGCAGATTGTGTATCGTCTACCTCTTGACGATGAAAAATCGGTGGCAGGAGGAGTTATGTCGCGACTTCGCAAAATAATTCCGGCTGCTCTTGAGGCCGCTAAAGAAGTTATCCGGTTTCATTTGCGGAAAGGCGCACGAGAAGCATTGAAGGACGTTTTGGAAAGCACAAGACTCCTCTTTGTCGTCGCATCGGATACGTCAGAAAAGTCCGCAGAGCAGTGGAAGCGAGGGATGTGCTCTTTCGCTTTCTCCGCACTGTCGTCGCTTTGCAAGAGCGGTTGTTCAAATGCATCAAAGATTAGGGAGCAAAGGAATTTCATCGCTGAAGTATCGGATGATCTCGTGACGATGTGGTTTCATTCGTTGAGTGACAAGTCTTCATTTTTGCCAGAAATCTGCGCCCTTTGGGGTCTTGCCAGAAACTGTTATGCAGCTACAAAGGATTGGTCGTCGGCAGTTCTTTACTCATCCAAGTCGTATTGTCTACAATCTCTCAGGCAGAGTTGTGAAACTCTAGACTGCGCTTCCTCTTCCCTGCAAAAAGATGCCGATTGCTTTGTCCGAGATATTTGTCTTGCCATTGACTCAACTGAATCCTTGGGCTTTGTGGAAGAGCTCCCCAACCCGAATACTCTACTCTGTGCAGTAACGGATTTTTGTATCCGCATGCAGCAGCGTCATAGAGATCTACGCTCACGCAAAAATTCGTCTCGAGAAGTTTTTACACTTCGAAGAGTCCGCAAACACCTTTTAGAGATGTTTGTAGAGGTCGACGGCACAAGCTGCCTTCAGCGTACTTTTCATCTGTGTTGGGTAAGCTTGTTCCACGCAAAATTGCCAGAACATGATATTCTCCTGCGGATGTCCAACCTTTTTTCGGCCTTTGATTGCTCTAAATGTGCTGGTCACAACGCATCCCACGAAAAACATATAGCTCGATGTTCCTCAACACATTACTCTTTCTTGGAGATACTCTCGATGAGCGTCTGGTCTGTGAATGAATCAAATTTCGCTGGTCTAAAGGATCTGCTGGTCAGCGCATCATCTATGCTTGCTTCAAATGATATGATGCAGAACGACAAAGAATTGATGTGCTTTTCGTTTGAGATACTGGAATGGATTGGAACAGTTTCGGCAACAGAGAATGCAACACAAGCTTCACTTGCCGCATTCAATACGGCGACGGTTTGTAGGGAGCATGCTGGTGTTCCAGGGTCTTCTGTCCCTCTTCATTTCTTGTTGGAATATATTAACATTGTAAGCTGGCGCTTGGACATTTCCCGCTGGCCAACGTTTGTACTATCATTTCACCACAACACCGAAAGAGACGAATCTGAGTTGATGGATCCTAGCAACAAGGGCCAGACCGAGGACCTTATTTCAGCAATGAAAAGAGAAAGTTTGAATTTGAAGTCCGTCCTAATGCCGCTCATGTCTTTGAAGTCAGACGAGCCGCCAGCTTCAGACCTTTATCACGTGGCTGGAGTCTGCGTGCATTTGCACTCTGACATTCATACAGAGGCAGGTCAGATCAAATTTTACGACGTTCTTCTTTTGCTAGAGGCACTTCTCAGATACGGACACATTTTATTACTTGCGGAGAACATCGCTGATGGGAGGTATTATCTGGAAAGATGTAGTCACCTCGCTTCGCTATGTTTGCCACCGAGCAACTCGTTTTATCGACTAGTGAATTCATTGCAACTTCTCCAAAATCCTGACTTTGAACGTGAAGATGCTATTGCTTCGCTTCTTGATGGAGACTACATTATCGAAGACGGGAAGAGCGTCTGTTCACAGCTTTCATATTGGCAAGGAATCAGTCTTGCCGCTCTGATGTCATACTCTGGGCAACTGCGATGTCGAATTGCAGCCGACATTGGCCACGACCTGCTGGCAATATGCAGAAAAGTTGAGATGATTGCCAATAATGTAAATCTGGCTTTCGACGAATTTTTGCCGTCACCTTCTGCATCAGAAATTCTTGTGTGGAAGGGTGTTACGATGGCTCTCACCGGAAATCCCGCTGAAACACTGGAGACCCTTCGGGCTGCTTTTGTAGATGACAAAAGCAACTTCCGAGGTGCAAAAGTAGTTGCCCACCTATTTCTCGCACGAGCTCTAATTCATAACTCCGGCGGACTAGAAACTTTTTTGAATCTGAAAAAAGTGGGCGAGATAGACAGCAAAAATCGCATCACGTACTCTACAAGAAGCCAAGCACGAAGAAAGGCGACGGAGCAGTTTTCAGTAGCACACGACTCATCCAGAGTGGCGGTTTATAATCAGATTGAGCAGGCCTTACACGAGATTTTTACCGACCAGTCATGTCCTCAAATGTCAAGACAGGTATGGTGTCTTAAAGGAGTGGTCTCTGTTACTAGCAAGGATGCAACAGCGGCCTTTGCAAAATCAATAGGGTTAACATTTGATATCCGCTGGAATCTATCTCGCAGCGAGAAATCTGCCAGACTTGACATTTTGAGACAAAACAAGACAGAATTGGAAGATGTCCAAGATGCGATGCAGAAAGTAGATATATCTGCAGGGGACTCTCAAAAATCATCGCTACCTTTCTGTGAACTAATTGAACGTTTAAGTCAGCAGAAATGTGTCGTCGTTGGGTTGAGTTTGGATGAGGACATGTCATGTCTCGTATTGTGGCGCATCAGCCCTAATGGATTGACAACGAAACGTATACCTCTTCCAAATAGCGGCGAATCTTCGTTTGTATCCATCACTAACAGAATCGAGACCGTCATTGCTGAATTGAAGGCGAAGGCCGTGCGGGCTGGTCAAAGCATGACTCTGGAGGAGAAACAGGACTGGTGGGAACATCGTCATGCTCTGGATGCCGCAGTTGAAAAAATTCTTTCGGATATTGAGTCCGATTGGTTTGGATCTGGTCGTTTTCTGATGGTACCGTCCATTTTCGATGAGTGTGTCACTGCTGAACATTCTTCGTTGAGTGGTGAGATACAATCTGATGCTTTAGAGCAGCTCTTGGTTGGAGCCTACAGCGAAGTATTTGAGGTATTCCAGGGGGATGAAGATGTTGTTGACTTGACAGGTGTCGATTGCACGACGGGAGAGTTAATTCTCGTTATGGATACGGCCCTGGAATGCATTCCGTGGGAATCAATGTCTATCCTTCGTAAGCTGTGCGTTGGGGTGACACGGGCCCCCTCCCTTTCCTTCGTGGATTACGGTTTGCAAGCAACTGCTAAAGCAATCCCCTCACGAAGCGTTTTCTACGTGGTCAATCCCGGTGGTGACCTTCAACGCACAGAAGATAAGTTTAAAAGCTTTCTACAGTCTCAACCATGGAACGGATTGATTGGCAATTCTTCGAAAGAGGCGGCTTCTGCAGAATATGGAAACGAAAGGATCTATCTGTACTGCGGACATGGCGCTGGGGACCAGTACTTAAGTCCACGTAGGTTCTCGAAGCGCGGTGAAGCGCCTGTTGCTCTTTTGATGGGATGCTCTTCGGTGCGGCCTATCAACTCGGAATTAGAAGGTTGCGAAAGCAACAGTGCTGCTATTGACTACTTGACCCAAGGCTCAAGAGCTGTGCTTGGTAATCTTTGGGACGTTGGAGATAAAGACATCGATCGTTTCACGTCGTCCGTACTCTTGCATTGGCTGGGCGTCAGTCCTGATTCGGACCACTTCAATAAGAAAATGCAACGTTTGAGCCTGGCTGGTGCTGTAGCCGCCTCGCGCAGTGCTTGCAGGCTTCCGTTCCTGGTTGGTGCCGCTGCTGTAGTGATGGGCTCTCCGAACATCTGGACAGAAGATGGTCGTTCTAAAACTAGTAGTCGTCGGGGCGGAGGACGTAGATAGAAAGGGAGGTTGTACAAAATAACGCGTGCTGCTTGTTTCGCGGATGTTGCCAAACCTCACAAGCGGAATTAGTTGGATTATAAATTATGAGTGTACGCACCAGAGATACTGCTTGATTCCGAATTGCGTCCTACATACAGACCACAGGGACTTGAAATTCAAAACAAGCCGATCTGCAGCTCTTTGTGCAGTACCTCACCAAAACCAAATAAGAGCTTTGTGGATTCCATGCCACTTTGACCGCGACATCGGCGACCACGATAAGACGATTCGTGGTTTCTTTCTTCTAACTGCCTCACCATCAGTAACGAAATGCTCCTCTCATGGCCGCTCTTGTGTGTGGATCATGAAACACTGTAGTGCGTACTCCCAAAAATCATCTACAATTTATATCTCAGCTCCATGTGCCCTTTTTCTATCCCTCTTCCTTCCGTCGTTACTTTCGATGAACAGCATCGGATCTAGCTTCCAACCGCTCCCACCTTTGTGGTATACTCTGTGCAGTACCATTGTCGTTGATCAACGTTAACTCTTTCTTCAATATGAGCACCCACAAACGCATATCCTACGTACTGGCTGCAGCAGCGGCCATTGGTGCCGGAGCTGGCGTAGCGTACTATGTGCACAAGAAGAACTCCGAGACGGAAACAATCGATATGGAGGTCTCTCTGGAAGAAGCACATGTCGTTTGGCTGAAAGGCGTTGCATCCAAATATACAGACAGTGATAATACGACCGCACTGGCCCTGGTCATTGAATATTGCAAAACGGTCAGCTCTGATCGAGCAGCCGCCGAATCTATTTTCAAACAAGTGCGATGCAACACGTGTGGAGGTAAGAAGAAATCAATGTTCCTTGCGAGGATATTACCTGATCACAAAAGCTTTATTGATTATGCTGCAAGAAAGTATAGAATTTCGGCGGGTCCTGATAAGGTGCTTCGGGTCATGTTTGAATACGTCATGATCGAAGTTGAGGAAGACGCTATATTCTCAAGTTAATTCATTCCATTCCTACGAACATATTTGTAATTGAACAAACAATGGTTGCATTACATTCAGACACTTGCTCTTGCTTTGTAGATTCCGGGCGAGTTCCTAACCGCAGTAAGATGCTCCACAGACTTCTAAAAAGAATCACGTTTTCGTATTGCCAACGCTCTTGCTCCATGTAACATCTGCAACGCCCATGTTAAGGTTTGCGTACCGTGAAGCAACAAACAAGTAATCTGATAGTCGATTCATGAACCGGTACGCCGCCTCATCAATCTCATTGCTTCCGTCGGTGAACAACGGTGTCACTGCGCGCTCTGCACGACGCGCAATTGTGCGCGCCATGTGTAATGCCGCCGCCGCTGGATGACCACCAGGAAGAATAAAGGTAGTGAGACTTGCCAACTCGCTATCCATCTCATCGATCCATGATTCTAACCGCGCAGATGCATCGGTTGGGAACCCTGTCTTTGCTATCTTCGACTCGGTGGATGTCGAACGCGGTGTAGCAAGATGAGCACCTAGATCAAAGAGGTAATTTTGGACGGCTTTCAGATTCTCTTCTAGCCGCTGAGTTTTGACGTTCGAGAAGCCTGGAGGAGCTTGTTTATCGCTGCGTAGGTGAGAATTTGCAAGGCCAATTGCAGCATTACATTCATCTACGGTTCCGCTGCATTGAGGAAGCGCAGACGCAATCGATATACGCATTCACGCAAGTTTTAGTGCAGTACAGAAAAAGAACGAAACACGAAAGGTTAGCAGCGCATTGACAGCGCACAAATACCGCGAACGATATGATCTTGACTTTGCGTTCGATCGATTTCAAGATAAAACATACTATGCTTCGATGAGAGCGTGATTCTTGGGCACGCGAGCACCATTGAATAAACTGGTTTCGCCCTTATCGCCCGTCCGTGTGTAAACCTTCATGGTCATGACAAGAGATGCACGAAAACTAGATCCTTCTCCAGAGCGAAGACGAATGCGTACGCAAGGACAGGCCGGGGATGAAGATAGATCCTGCAAGTTTGGTCAAATGTAATCTGCCGTTGTCACCATAACAATTCATGGAGAAGTTTTCCAGCTCAAGTACGGTTTTAGTGAAGGTCCGCTTCTAGTGATTATTGTACTACTGTAGGCGCCTCTTATGAGACGGGTATGGGGCAGGTTGATATTTGAATTTAGAGCGACCCAATTTCTTATGTTTTTTTATTATTCGAAAGCCCTTGATCTTCTCTGTTAGAACAAGGTTGAAGTCATAAGATTTTCTCGAATCCAGTGTGTGTTGGGCCGTATATAAGCTACAAAAGGCCTAATCATATATTTCAGAACTAAGAACTACAAAGAACGAAGCATACACGTACACAAAATTTGCATGATCATAGTACTGACATTTTACATATGTAAATTTACGAAATACTTTCTGTAATTTTTTAGTCTCTTCTATGACTTGTAGAGCATCTCTAGTGTCTATTGGACAGTGAGTTTTGTCTCATATGAGGTCAAAATCATGACTGCAAAAAATAAATTAAACCTTCGATGTTTTATCATATTTTTAAGGTGTAGTACCTCTGCCGCCCACCTTGTGCTCCTTTCGCGTTCAAGTAGAAAATTTTCTACAACTGTATCTAACTGCGACGAGTTACTCCAGTGGTCTTCGAGCTGCTGGGAGAGCATCTGACCGCGAGTTCGATTCTCGCTGAGCGCCTTTGCGCTTCGAAATCCATTTTGAGGACTCGACAGGTTCCAAAGTAGTTGTATTTCAGGATTCTTTTAAAGAGCCTACTTGAACGGAAGACAGTATACGGTGACATCTTTTAAAGGGGTATTTCATAGCGATGCAACGAAATCGAGCAAGTCCTATGACGCCGATAGAACTGTTGGGGGTATAGAACCTTTTTCAATTTTGGTAGACATTTAGAAGTGACAACTATTGATGTCAACCAGGGTAGCTCACCAACATGAGATTCAGACTTTACTTCCCAAATTACTGAAACATTTTAAAACCCACTCCTCATTTCCTTCATATTCGAAACCATGGACCTCCTGGACATGCTGCTTGAAGCAATCCCTGCCAGTTTCAGGATTACAGATGTACACTTCGCAGCAAAAATTTCGGAAACAACGTGAACATATAAATTTCGATTTCTTTGTGTTCTTACGGAAATAACAGCGAGATTGACAGGCCACATTTTATGACGTTCAGTCAGACAACAGACGTCTGCGCTTTGCAGGGGTCAGATGGACCCTAAACGCACTGTCAAAGTCCATGTTGTCATTCGGGGTTTCAGCTGCAGACCTCCTGCGAGCCTGCAAACCTCCATCCACACCATTATAAATTAATCCATCTGCCAGTTGGCAGTAGAAATCGTTCGGAGTCAACACCCTACTCGTTCGGCATCCTGATTAAAGCTTTCACGAGTCAACGATGCAGATAGCCAGTAGAGAGTTGTTCACTCTCATCGCCCAATCTTTAACCTCGAACTTCTTTTCCAGCCCAAGGTCATCCTGACGACATCGGGTGTGCTTGCCAGTCTAAGAGCATGTCCCATAGTAGTTCCCACATACTTTTGGAATGGAAATCTGAATACTGTCCAGGTGAAGGTTTCCGTCACGGGACCTCCACCTCTCACGGTATATGTTCTCACCCGCCGAGGTTGTCCCAGTAGAGCTGATGAAATAGCGTCTATCCCGGTCGACCGACATGACAGCCATGAGGTCGGGCTTACCAGTGACCATCGTGACGTGAGAACCCTTGTCAGCTAGTTCCATTCCGGAGAGGTAGTCAACAGGGTAACCCTTTCTGGCTGTCTTGACAACACCAGTAAACTTCAGGCCATTGTCAAGAAGCACTTTAGCCGTCTCAACCGACGCGAAGTACAAGTCAGCGCAGATGACCCTGTCCGTGTGGAACCATAGCTCAACCAGTCTGAGAACTACGGAGGTTCCATGATTATAGCTGCCGTCGTACCGTTGGTGGACATTGTCATCTGCTGACAATGTCAGCTCGAGACGAGTCATGATGCCACTGGCACCGCAACACACTGACTTGATTTCACACCCACTTTCCGGCTTGCGATCGAGTGACACATAATGTGGAATGCCAATAGAATTCCAGCTCCTCCCTAGCCCGTACCACCTCGACATACTCTCATCGACGCACATGCGGTGGGGCAGCTTGACCTTTGTGGCCCGATGATCATTAATTGCATCAAGGTAACCTTTGAACATGTTCCACCTCGGATCCGTGGTCTCAGCGCTGCTCCGATCTCCGGTAAATGCAATGCAGGTACGGAGCTGCTCGAAACGGTTACGAGGCATTATGACTCCAAAACGCGCAGATGGCAAATGCTTGCTGCTCGTGATGTTGCTTCACAATGTGCGACGATTGCTAAACTGGCATCATGTCATCAGGACCAGAATCCCGAAAAAGCGTAAAAGCTCACCTTTGCTTGTGGTCTCAAAATACTATCTTTCCAGTTCCCTGTTTGTCCACACCACCATGCAATTCAGGTGACCCTGCGGGAACATCCGCATGAAGTAGTCAAATGGGGTCAATGATGGAGGGTACAAGCTCTCAGATACAATCTCGTCGATTGGGCCATTGACGTTCCAAGGCTTCGTGCAAATGAAGCCATTTATTTGCAGCGTGAGTTCGGCACGAGCCCACATTGTAAAGTTGTCCTCAACGACTGGGCCAGATGCCTCTTTGCTTGTGCTCCTTGTGACATCGTGACCATCTCCATCCATGAGTGTGACGGGTTCGATGTCATCACCGGATTCGGAGCTGCCTGATTGATTTCCCAATTGCTCAGAGGTTGAAGGAGCAATCGGGATTCCTGTTTCAGCGTCGTTTTTAGGACTCTCTCC